>VWZZ01004205.1:352854-420483 GCA_013399095.1 Psophia crepitans | reverse complement strand
GAGGAACGCCACTTGTCACCGATGTCCACTTGGACATCAAACCGTTGACCACAACTCTTTGAGTGCGGCCATCCAGCCAATTCCTTATCCAGCGAGTGGTCCATCCATCAAATCCATGTCTCTCCAGTTTAGAGACAAGGATGTCATGCGGGACAGTGTCAAATGCTTTGCACAAGTCCAGGTAATTGATGTCGGTTGCCCTTCCCTTGTCCACTGACTCAGTGACCCCATTGTAGAAGGCCACCAAATTTATCAGGCACGATTTGCCCTTAGTGAAGCCATGTTGGCTGTTGTCAGTCACCTCCTTACTTTCCATGTGCCTGAGCGTAGTTTGCAGGAGGATCTGCTCCATGATCTTGCCTGGCACAAAGGTGAGGCTGACCGGCCTATAGTTTGCTGGGTCTTCCTTCTTTCCCTTCTTGAAAATAGGGGTTATGTTTCCCCTTTTCCAGTTGGTGGGAACTGCACCGGACTGCCATGACTTCTCAAATACGATGGATGCAGTTCCTCTCTGTGGTGGACATCCAGCAGGTAATGCAGTGTTCTCTGTCTTGCACCGAGCCACCAGGTAAACACCTGACAACTCTACTGACATTCAAGGTCTGATTAAATAGAGCATGCGGGCATTCGTGTTGGTGGCCACATGGGTGTGGTGTAAAGGGGTGATACCCTTCTGCCGTTGTTTTACCTCAGCCGGCAACTGAGCACCAAGCAGCCACTCGCTTGCTCACTCTCCCCTCATCAGGATGGGGGAGAGAATTGGAAGAACGAAAGTGAGAAAACTCGTGGGTTCAGGTACAAGAATTTAATAAGTGAAGCAAAAGCCGCGTGCACAAGCAAAGCAAAACCAGCAATTCATTCCCCACTGCCCACGGCAGGCAGGGGTTCAGCCATCCCCAGGACAGCAGGGCTCCGTCACGCGTAATGGTGACTTGGGAAGACAAACGCCATCACTCCGAACGCTGCTGCCCCCCCTTCCTCTTCCCCCAAGCCCCTTATAAAGCGAGCATGACGCCATATGGTATGGAATGTCCCTTTGGTCAGTTGGGGTCAGCTGCCCTGTCTGTCCCCTCCCAACTCCCCACACACCCCCAACCATCCTGCTGGCAGGGCAAGAAGCAGAAGAGGCCTTGGCTTGTCTAGGCACTGCTTAGCAACAACAAAGACATGTCTATATAACAAAAACACCTCTATTATCAGCGCTGCTTCCAGCACAAATCCAAAACACAGCCCCATGCCAGCTACTGTGAAAAAAATTCACTCTCAGCTGAAACCAGGACACCTTCTCATGTACAAATTGATGTTGGAGGGTGTAAGAAGGTGCCAGTCAGGTACTGTAAGTAGTGAGGGGTGTACTTGAACAGTCTGGTACCAGGTGTGGCCACTGCACTTGGTATTACTATTTAGGAGTCCCCTGTGATTCCCAGTAGATTGCAGAACGAGGGAATTGGTAGCCCTTGCAGTTCGTCTACTGATAGGGGCTTCTTGGGAGGAATTTGGCATTTGGGAACCCCTTCAGGACACAGTGTTGCTGCTGCAGTTGACTTCTTGATAAAGGCTGGAGGTCAGCTGCTCAGGCCACCAAAATTGTCTGCTATGGACTTGCCTGCTGGTTACCTGGAGGCTAACAGTGATAGTGAGATTTTTACGGTGCTATGTCAATGCGGTCTTCCTGGTGGACACTGTGAGGGTGTTGTTCTTTGTGGGAACTTTTTTGTTGGCTAGAAATACTAAAATTTATCCTCACAAGTGTTTACTTTCAACCTAATACACTGTGAATATTCATAAGAAAGAGCTTAAGTCTTTGTATCAGAGCGTGTCTGGTTGATCCTACTATGTGTTAGGCATAAAAGGTGCCATGAACAAAACCTACAAACAGGTAGGTTTGTCTACCTACAAAGTCTACCACGAGTGCCTTTATTTTTCTTTCTCTTAAGCTTTTAATTTCAATATTGTATTCTATTCTGCTGATTTCATGGATGTTAAGATGTTCTGTAATGAGTGTTTCCTTTTATTGACTTCAAATGTGTTCTTTCTTAGTTTGTGTGTGATTTTGTTCTTACGTTAACATAAATGAGCATCCAATTAACTTTTTGTGCAGTGTTCATTACTTTGTCATTAATGATTCTTTTTATCTTCTCCATTTCTAAACTAGCTTTAATATTTTCAGAAGTGGATACAGTGTCCAAGCTGAGGATGTGCCACCATATTTCATGGTGATACTTAGTACTACTTACCATTCATTCTTTATACATAGTAGTGCTTTAATCTTCTTGTATCCCAGGTAGTTTTTCTTCAATTGTCTCTTATCTTTCAGCTTTATTTTCTAAAAAAGTATTGTTCACTTAGAACCATAATTTCCATGAATTATGTCTTCAGATGTCCAGTATCTTGCATCATCAATGACTCAGCTGTTGTTGCAAAGCCATTTGCTGATGTGTTGGGCTTCCTCAGAAGGTCAGTTTTCTGTGGACTTAATAACATGAATTTAATGTTACCCATCAACTTTTACATATTTTTAATTTGGCCTGTGGAGCTAAAAGTAATTTACTCCAAATGTTACATGAACCATAGTTAGTAGTTTCCTACTGGGTGAAATATGACTTAGTACACTGCATTAAAATTAGAACATCAGGATTCACTCAAAAGTTTGTGCTACTCCACAGTTCACCAACTTTTTCTAGGGCATTACTAAATATATTCAAGTGTCTCTGGATTTCTGTGTATCCTTTGGACATATTAGATATCACTGCTCTTGCAGTTTCCTGACCAGTATCTACTAACCTTAAGCCCCTATTGTATAGTTAATTTTTGTAGCGCTTTTTGGTTGCAGTTTTTTAAAGTACCAAGAGAATAGATCAGTGGCTTGATTCTAATCTTGTTTCACAGGTCTGAAGCATTGAAATGGACATATTGTACAGAAGTGTCTTTTTTGTATTTGCTCCCCGCCTCCGGTCTATCACATCCATGCAAAATTTTCATTAGTGCCGTACTGTTTCAATACAGATCAATCACTTGTTGCATCTGTAAAGCCTCTCTTTACTCTGTCTGCCGTTCGCTTAGCAGCAGCTAAATCTTTAATCCTGGATGACTGTGTGTCTGTCTCAGCTTTTCTCTCCTGTCATACCTGGATCAAGAAGGAAATGTTACTAAGAACTCATCTGAATGTTATTGTGTTACTGTTACTGGTATGTATAGTTGCTTTTTGATCTAGGGAGGCTGTCTTTTTGCCACCGAGGGCTGGCTGCTATCTAAATAGATCTAAGCATCTTCGTACTTTGGACTTAACTAATGATGTGCTGCCATGGAGCGAAGTGTAGCAGTGCTCCTGAGCTCAGTATTTGCAGGTGATGTTTTGTTCCCTAGACACTGGTAGTACTTCAGGCTTCAGGAAAGAAAATACAAGAGGAAATTGTTATGTTGCCTGCAGCATGCTATTTACTGTGACTGGTTTTTATTTAATGGTGGGAGGGATTTAGATTATTATTTTTTTTCCAGATCAAACCAGTTACTGAAAGTCAGCTTTGATTTTTGGTGTTACACCGGATGAGAAGAACTTGCTCATAACAGTAAACACTCTGGTGATCTTAATGCTTTCTTTCCCATGACAGACTCAAAAAAGTTAGTTCTAGTAACCAAAAAGTCTTAACATTTGAAATGGTATGGTAAGGAGAATGATGATAGATCTCCTTCTCCCTGTTACCTAGAGTCATGGGAAGCCAGTATCTTCCTCAGAAACACAGCTGAAAAAAGACTGTTTTTCTTGCTTCAGAAATTGTAGAGTGTTCTTTAGTGATCTAATAATGTGGTTCAACCAGGTGAAACAGGAAAAAAAACAGTCATCTTTCAGTTTCATTGTTGCTGCTTTATTATTGATACAATTGCCAGTCCTTGTTAGGCCATGTTTCCCTTTTTCAGAGCCTGTTGTTTTGAACCATACATCTTTTTAAAGAGTTCTAGTTCATCACAAGGAGATAAGCAAATTATGTGGCACATAATATGATTTCATAGTCTGTCATGATTAAAGCACACATGTTGGATCAAATTGCTGAAGGAATTTTATTTAAAAAGCAAGGGAGGCAGATGGTAGAGCCAGGTGGAAGAGGTTGTGTGTTCAGTAGATGTTCAAAACAGCTGAGAATTCCATGTCCAAATGGATCCAGACTTCCATTAGTTATTTCTCTGTTAAATCCAGCGGTTGGAGTTTCTGTTGATGAACTTGACAAGGCATCTGGTATTCTCTCCAAACCTTTGTGGAACAGTGCTCTAAGCTTCCTGTGGACTGTGGCTTCCATTATACAAACCATAAGCTTGTGCTTTCAGAGGAGTATTTTCCACTGTCTGCTGTACCGTTTTATTTTTAGTTTTGGTGTGTTTTTTTTTCTCTAGTTTCACTTCTTGACCATCTTCTCTGCAAGCATGGTGGGGTGCTCCATTCAGAGCTCCAAGCCTGCACTGTCACAAGCAGAACTTTAGAAAATAAAGTTTTCTGGCAAGGAAAAAAAATACTTATCTTTTGTGTAGAGTTCTAGTCGTTTTAGAAAGAAAAGAACTGAAAGAACTGTTGTGGTCCTGACAAAATACAGTGATTGTAACTTATTACTCTACATATGATTCTTACTACTGGGCGGTTACTGTGCAGTCTTTTACACTTTTCACTAACTCATAGTCTAAACTCTGTAAATTACAATTGAACCATCTACCTAACTGCATAGTAAGTATGTGTGTGTGTGTGTATATATATATGCACACCCAAGGGAGCTATGTCAGGCAGCTTGTGATACTGATAACTTCATATTTCTGGATTCTTGCATTTAAAGTGAAAAATATTTTATAGCATTAATCTACCTTACAGAATGAAATATTAAAACTGAATTGAAATTCATGCTATGAGATATAGTAATTCAAATCTCAAATCGTATGTTTTTAGAAAGGAAGTGTAGTTTGTGAAATTGAAACTAAATCCATGAAAACAGTTTTGTTAAGAACATCTTGTGGTATTAGCAAGCCAGGTATGTTTTGCCTCAGTAACAGTGATGTCTTCCTGCCACAGGAAAACAGTGTACCAGAAGGCTTTGGTGAACTCAACCACGTCCTTTTTTTCCTGTTCCTTTTAACCTTTCTTTTTACCTTTCCCTGTTTTGCCTTATTCACTTCTTGTACCAAGTAGTAGGTATTAACACTCTGTTCCCTAGAAAAGGAACATCAGTCAGGAGTTCATGGGATGTTGTGCAGGGAAATGGTCCTGTTGTCAAGGCCTCTGATCCGAGTTTGACCCAGTTTTTAAGCAGTAATTAACTTGTTCTAAGGAATTAACAGCAGCGTGAAAAACAAATGTAAACTGGGAGGGGGAGCTATTTGCTTGTGCCAAGTCAGAGAGAAGAAATTGTGTGTATCATGAAGTTGGTGACATTGTTAGTTCTGAGTAGTTATATGAAAAGCTCATAGAGAATTTTTAAATTATTTTCCCCAATCAAAGGTTTCCAGTCATGAATCATCATGACATGATCAAAGGTTTCTAATTACTACATATTCAGTATTACATGATTCTACCCTAACTTTATGGGAATGATCTTTCTGCTTTACATAAAAATTGTATCATAAATATGATAGCCTAATGAGCTCTCAAAGTTCAAGCAATTAAGCATTCTAGGTTACAGTACTAAGAGACATGACAGTTCTTTAGATACAGCCTCCAAAGCCGTGCTGCCTCCTCCTTTGATTTTGCCTGACAATAAATATTAGCAAATGTCTCCAACACTAGAATATTTAAGATAATATTAAAATTCAATTTCATAATAAAATTAAAAGTTAATAGTATTAAAATATTGAGTTCCAGATTCTGTCTGGGCAACAGTTTTTTCAGTGGTGATTATACCAACTTCACTAGAACTTGTGCTAAACACACACCAGTATGTCTGTGGTACATCATCTCCTCAAGTCTGTCTTGCCTGAATGCAAAGCACACCAGAAGGAAAAGTCAAAGCAGTGTGGCTCAGTGGGGCACGTCCTGGTCTGAGGTACTATGGGATCCTGGAGCAATACCATTTGGAGAGTTGTGGTTGCCCTAAGGCTTTTTTAATCTTTAATTCAAAATTCTGTTCTTTTTTGTTGTTTGGCTCTTCTTTTAATTTTATGCGTCAAGATTGCAGTTCTGGTAAATTCTGACTAGCAAGTATGACCACATTGTATTCTGCAGGGCTAGCTGCCCAAATAGGCCAACTTCTATTTTTTTTTTATATTTTAAGTTAGAGGCCACTGTATAAAACAAAAAGGTTTTCCCGTTATATCAAGTAATATGAAATGGTACTAAAGTGCTGAAAATATCCAACAGAGAATCAGAAGTGTAGTCTATGGAACAACTGAGTTTAGAAGAAGTAGGGAACTGGCACAGAAACCTGAAATGTTGACATCCTCAGTGGAAAATTGGCTCTGGACAAAGCAGACAGACATAGCAGATGTGGTGGCTGTATATTATGAAGTTACCATGGGTCTTTGGGAAACACTGCCATCTCCTCAGCACCCACTCATCAATCACATACCAGCCATGGAAGTGGAACAAAGAGATCTGCTGCTAGAGATGCCTACACCCAAAATACCTTCTCACAACTTGCCTGTTAAGTTTCTTTCTTAAGAAGAAAGACTTTTGATGTGAAGGGTGTAGCCTTACTGGTAGAGATCCTCTTATGTTGGTCTGTGCTGAATGAAGCAGCACTCAGAGCATTTTTGCTTTTGCTGGTTGCAGGAGAGGAAACAAATTCAAAGCAGCAGTCCCAGAAGAATTTAAAAAAAATGTAGAAATGGGGGGGAAAAATGGTGCTCTTTGTCAGGACTGCTTTCCCTGTCGTGCTCCTTGTTGGGAGGTACTGGCTCCTATTTTGTCTGTTTGAAGGATGTCAAAAGTAACTCAAGAATTACTTTGCTGTCTCCATTCTCCTCCTTAATGGTGTTTCAGTGTCTTGCTGTGAAGTTTGGAAACTCATTCTTGTAGGTCCTCTGGGTCCCACTGTTAAGTGTCTGCAGTTGAGTCCAGAATGATGGTTAGATCCACCTCCAAGTTCTGTGACACTGAGACAGGGAACCCTGAGGGGACTTCACCCACAGAGCATGAGTCTCGGGAGGCTCTGTGTGTGTAGTGGCAGAATATGTTGGTATTTGCTGTGTAAATGTGACTTGAAAACAACACCAATTTGTGATTCTTACCTTGACCCTCATCTCAAAAGCTGAGAGCAAGAGAGATACTATGTGACTGACAGCATTCAGTAGCTGCTTTTTTCTTCTAGGAATCAGCTGAGTCAGATGAGACTTGTCAATAATTTTTGGGATATGAGGCTTTATATTTTGCAGCTACTGCAAGATGTTTTACTGAGGCATGTTACTGGGCTCTTCTCATTATTCTTTCTTGCTGAAAGGAACAAAGAAGGGTAACCAGAAAATTAGATAATTTTAAGTCCTTTATTCCCCTCATAATGTTTCTAAATGGAACATTTAGAAGTACATTAGTTGTCAGGGAAAATGTTTTTGTCAATAACATTATCTTAACGTACTCGTAGTACTGGAATTGTTAAAATACATTATTCACGAACGAAAGCGCATTCCTTCTGGATAATTTATGCTTTTTAAGCAATACAGAAACAACTGCAGCACTTTTATCATAGACGATGTGCCTAGTATTATTTACAAATAAATCCCAAATAATTTTAGACTTGGCGTAGTAAAAAGAAAAAATAATTAAAAAATTAAGTGAACTTTGAATTCTGAACAAGCTTCTTCCCCTGTGCATTGTGGCCACCCCCAGATGTCTTGATCTTTGTGAGTTTTTCTTTATGATTAAATTGACAGGTGATGAAATGCTGTAAGTTTTATAATGTCTGGCTGAATATTTTATAGGTCTGGTAAAATGGGTGTTTGGTTTTTGTCAGGCTAAGTAAGCACAGATCCAAAGCTTGGCATCACAAGAACACAGCAAAACAATTAGACTAGAAAAAGCCTGCCATGGTTTAAGCCACCCTTGGAAACTGTTAAGAGGGAAAACTTCCCAGCCCTCTTCACCTTTTTCCACAGTCTCCCCCAGTGTGTCTGACTTCTGTCTGAACTACAAGGTCCTTATGAAGGTGGTCTCTTCAATGGGAAGGAAGTGTCAGGGTCGCAGCTCCTGGGGCAGTGCTTCAGGGCGATGTTCGGTCATTGCAAACAGACAAATCCCTTTGCTCTCTTCCCGCAAAATATCAGCGCTGGCAGATTTCAGTGGGAGAAGTCCTAAAGCGTAATGCAAACAGTAGTATTTACATTGCCTAATCTTTCTAAAATTAGACCCAGTTTGTGAGCAGAAACAAACTTCCATGGCAGAATGCAAGTTCCATAAGGGTAGCCTGTTCTTCAGCTTGTGGTAGATACGATGCTACAGCTGTCGATTTGAGAATAAAGTGCCCATGATTTTTGTCATGTTATCTCGCAAGGATGTGAACCATTCGACACAGTCATATAGACTGTTCTATTGTATCAGCAAATCATACTGGTTTTGCAATATAATGAAATTTATTGCGTATGTACTCTTCTGAATACACTTTTTTTTGATATCAGGTTAACCTTTCAAGTTTCCATCCAATGTTTTATATACACTATGCTGCTGTAGTTATATTTCTAATTTATGTTAAATTCTATGATTAAACCTAATAAATATTTTAAATAAAACTTTTCATTTAAAGATTTTAACAGTAAATATATATAGCAAAGTACTATTTAAAAGGCGTAGCTTTTTGTTACGCCTCCTGAATGACTCTAAGCCACACTTGCTTGTTCTGAGAAAGACTGTATTTTGTAGAGGTTTTGGCTGTATTTTTTTCCTCCTTTTGAAAAACTAAAGAGTGAGGTGGATTCCCTTCTACCTCATATAGTTTAAAATGAATAATTAAATACTTTGAATCAAGGATTTGTTATTCTAGGGGACGTAAAAATTAGAAGATAGCATATGATATATTTAATTCTGTTTATGTACTTGTATATGGAGTTGGTGAGATGCAATAAGTCAGAGGGACAAAAGAATTCTGTGATACTAATTCTTTTCAGGGTGAAACTGTACCTAAGAACATAAGATGATTTCCTCACTCCAGCCCCCCAGACCACTGCTTTAAGTTAACTTGTCAGCTATATGTGGGAAAGCTCTGATGGCTTTATATGCATTTACTTAAGGTGCATGTTTGTTTTTAGGTTCACGAAAAATCTGTCACCTGACAAGATCAACCTGAGCACGTTAAAGGGGGAAGGTCAGCTGACCAATTTAGAGTTGGATCAAGAGGTGCTTCAGAACATGCTGGATCTTCCAACATGGCTTGCTATAAACAAGGTCTTTTGCAATAAAGCGTCGATTAGGGTGAGTGTTTTATTGTGCTGGAATGGTAATTAGCTAAATCTTTCTTTTTCCCTTCTGTCTCTGTAAACTTTCAAGCAAGTAGAAAATTGTGATGAGTGCCTGATAAAAAATTTAAAGAAAAACAAACATGTTACCAGCAATGATTTCTTACTGATTTTTGTTTCTTCTGTGAATACATGAAATGTGTATGGAAATGATGAAAATAAGCAGTGATTTTTTTATTTTATTATTTTTTTCCATTTCTGAGTAAAACTTACTCTTGCGCATTCTGCAATAGAGATAGAAGCTTGTATTTGCCCATGGTAATTAGTCTGCTATAATTATTTATTATTCTCTTTTTTTTTTAATGTGTTTTCTCTTTAAGAGAAGAAATATTGCTTCTATTGCTTTTCTTCTTCTTCCTTTTCTCTTTCTAAAACTATCTTTCCAAGGGATTCTGGTCTCTGTGGGAAATGTGGAAACACTCTAAATCTAGTAAATGTTGCTTTTTGGTCCTTGTGGTTGCTAAGAATTGGAGCAATGTGCATCATGTCTCCTAGATTATACTACTGTGAGAGTAAGAAATGAAGCTATGTCTTGTTTTTGTCAGACGTTGTGATCTGGTCAAACTTTAGCAGCTTCTCAGTAATTATTTTTTCCTTTTTTAAAATTTTTTTTCCTTTTCCTTTTTTTTTTTTCCTAATGGGGGATTGTCCTGATTTTTATGAATGCAGTGAACTTGATGCTTTGTTGCAAGCATCCAGTTACTCACAGGCCAACAGAGCAAATGCGGATTTTTCTTTCCTTTTAAAGGAAAGAATGTGGAAGACAGTGTTGCGTTTTCTGATGCTTGACAACTCAGTATTAAAGAGACAGATTCTATTTTGTTCCTCTGTTTTCTGCTCAGGAATAAGTAGATTTTAAAATTCTGTTTTTAACACCTAAAATAAATTTATGTATGTGCATAAATTTACTATACAGTATTTTCAGATAAACTTGATATTTTGAAAGTAATATTATTCTGATTTAAGAAGTTAGAAATATAATTTGTATACATAAACCACATTATAAACAAATGTTTTATTTTATGGTGTTTATAATATTTACTGTGCTTTAGAATAATGTTTTCCCTTGCAGATACCATGGACAAAATTGAAAACACATCCCATCTCTTTGGTGAGTTCTGAAATCATCTCCTACATATACTCTGTGTAGCAGAATTTAATCTCAAACATTCGTATAGTTCTTTTGACTTGACTCTAGAAATAACTGAAAAATAAATGACTGAATAACTGAAACAGGCCTTCACTAAGTGTCCTCTGGGTAGTGGAAGATCAGGACAAATTGTCTTAATATTTTTCTTGGTAGGTTTGTTTTTTTAACATCATCACTTTTATGACTGACTGTTAATTAATTTCTGTCAGGTTCTTCAGTCATTACAGTTTAATTTGGGTTTACTTGAAGAGTAGTAATTTGTCCAACTAACTCTCTTACAAGTGCCTGCCTGTCTTTTGGAGCTATCTTTTTCTAGGAACTTTCCTGTTCTACATCTGTACTCTACTCGACCTCAGTTATAGCAGGTTTGATACATATGACATTTACAGGGTTTCTGTAACAGCCTAGGATTCAGCCTGGATATAAATAGGATGGAAAATTTGTAAATAGGACTCCACAACAATTAGAAGTAATACTAATTCTTGCATTTGTTTAATTTTGTTCTTTAAGTATACTAAGAAGTGCGGTAGCACTGGAAGTTATTTGCTTGATGATGGCTAAACTTTCTTAATTGTGTTTACTTGACAATTAATATTCCTTTAACTGTCACACTTCCCAGTCTTGCAGTGAATTCCTGAAAGTACTTGTCATTCCTTAGTTCTGAATCAGACTTGGAAAAGGCACGTTGTTTGAAACACTTGGCGCATTTGCTAGTGACCCAGTTGTAATGTACTAATGACTGCAGTGCTTCTTCTGACACACTGAGCTTAGTGTGGTAGTGCTGAAGTGAAATGACTCAACCTCTTGACTGTAAGATTCAACTGCCGAATTAGGAAGTCAGTTTAAGCCATGCTATTCTTAAAGATTACATGTTTTCACCTGTGGTAGCAAGGCCTGATTGTTTGCTTTGCTCCTATTGAACTTACATTAGCAATCTTTGAGGCTAAGATAACTTTCAAAGTCACCTTTTTTACATAAAGCTTTCCTTGAACAAGTGCATTAAATGGGAATTGATAATAAAAATTCAGTTTTCAGTAGCAGACTGCACAACAGCCTTTGTGACTTCTAAAGGAAGGTGAACTGAATGGCCTACATGTCCAACTTCAGCCCTTTATTACATCACTGAACTTCCACTATTTTGGTGGGGATATTTTTGCTACTGAGAGTTTGATTAAACTGGAACAGCATCCTCTGCATAGCTTAGGAAGTAACTAGAACTGACTTGCCTAACCAAAGGTACTGTCATGGAGCTGAGTCACCCTTTGTGAAAATCCATCTGTTAGCTTCGTGTTTGCTACTATGTTATCTTCACTCATAATCAATTTCTGTTTCTGTATGACAAACAATATAATTTTGAGGAGTGCTTTGGGGACCCCAAGATGCTATGCAGCATTTCTTTCTCTGTGAAAGTACAATAGTTGCAGGTAAGAAAAGGATAGATACCTATATCCAGGTGTTCTTTGTTAACTCCTGTTTATATTACATAAAGTCCTTAAATCACTGCTCTAAAATCATAGTATCAAAGAATCGTTAAGGTTGGAAGAGACCTCGAGGATCATCTAGTCCAACTGTCCCCCTACCACCTATTACCCACTAAACCATGTCCCTAAGTACCACATCCAACCTTTCTTTAAACACCCCTAGGGAAGCTGAATCCACCACCTCCCTGGGCAACCCATTCCAATGCCTGACCATTGGAACATGTACTGTTCTTTGCACTAGTCATGTAGTGAAGGAAACTGTTCCAAAGGTCTTAAATTAAGAAACCTTAAAAGAGTGGTCTAACATTCAAAAATGTTAGGATAACCAGGAGAAATCTTGGCTTCCTCCCCAGCCCATGTAATCCTCAAACTAAGGAATTGGGTGTTTGGGGTTTTTTTTCCCCTCTTACTGCTGTTTTGCAAGGCAAGTTATTCATTGAGACAGCTGAGAAAATAATTTTAAAATGTCCAAATTTACTGTTAACAGCTAACACTTCCCTTTAAGCATCAAAATAAGGTGAAGTATAAATAAATCCAGAGTAGGGAGTTTATGAATTTCATGGCAGTAGTCAGGGCATTTCACAGATAAGAGTAACACAGAAAAACGTTTGTGGAGCAAGTGGATTATGAAGACAGGCACAATTAACACGATATGATAATAAAGTCCAGTAGGTAGGGCAGCTTGAATCACTAAAAATCTAAAGTTAAGGACAAAGCTTCTTAGTGTGGTTTGTCTGACCTAAGAGACAGTAAATGAAGGAACTCAGCAGTGGTGGTATAAAGTCAGAACTAGACAGGAAAGTAATAGTAGCTGTTGTGTTTTGAACGAGCTTCCAATGGGACAAGATTTCTGAACTATTAAGCCTTAATTTAAAGAGCCTTGCCAGGTTGTACGGTAAATTTAGGTCACAAACATTGTAATGTAAATTAGGAGGTTCTTGGATTTATTCTTTTGCTGGGAATAAGATTTTGCATTTCCTTTGTTCCCATTGCATTCACTGTTAATTTGCGTAGTTATAGTTCTGCTATTTAAATACAGCCATCAGTTAAAATAAGATTTAAGTGTCTCATTCCCTTAATTCCCAACTTCGTTTGTAAGAATCCCACCTCAAGTACAAAAAATACAATAATAGCATACAACTTTACTATTATATGATGTGTTGGAAATTATACTAGAATATATCTTCTTAGAAATTACTTGTTTTGCTAGATCTACTGAAGATTAATATACATACACAGTGCATGCACACTCGTGTATATATTTTATATATATATATATGTTCAGATTTTGTTTTAAAGATGCAGCATAAAACTTCATCTGCTATCATGAACTGTAGTGGACTAGTTTCAAATATTTTCCATTAATATTTTCTGAACTTATTGAACCATTTTGAAAACTTGGGAGGTATTAAGTATTTCACTGAAAGAACAACCATATAGGAAGAAAACAGATGAGTATGCATTATATCATGCCCTTTTTGAAATGCAATTTTCGACAATGTGTGTGGTCAGGGGTTAAGAATTCTGTAATCAATATTTGACCAGGAAAATCTGTCAGAATTCGCAAAATTTTATGAATTATGTGAACAATTTTTTTTTAAAAAAGATTATTCTGGTACATTACAGAAGTTAATGGGAAAATTGAACATGGTAAGAAATGTTCTATGTGTATTTCAGAAAAAATTCTCAAGTAATTTTTTTTTCGTGTTGTTTCTTTGTTTGTTTTGTTCTTCATGTGTCATCTATTTACTTTGTTATGTCTCAAACTTCTTGTTTTGTTTTGTTTTTCAAGTCCTTGGATAAAGTCGTAATGGAAATGAGCACATGTGAAGAGCCACGTGCCCCTAATGGACCCTCTCCTATAGCAACTGCATCTGGACAGAGGTCAGTGGTGATACTTAAACATAATTGATCAAAAAAAGTTTAAATTACTTGTTTTGAATTGCTATAAAGCAGTAAGCTTCTCCTGAAAATTTCCAGAAGTACACAGGGTTGCAACTTGCCGTTGCCATTTCTCCAAAAGTTTATTTTATTACTTGTTGGTGAAGTTACATATGTACAGTGATAATAGAACTCTCCAGACACCAGCCTGGAAAGAACATCTGAAGTATGTATGGAGCTTCCTAGACATGTTTCATACGGGTGCAGCTACTGCATCAAAAATTTAACAAGTTTAATTGTTACTAAGTTTTTGAAAATTAAAGATATCTTGCCTTCAACCTATTTGGAAAATATATATATAATGTTGGGATTGGGTTTTTAAAATTTTTATTTTTCCTTTGTTTGGTCAAAAATCAGTATTAAGGGCTATTTGTTAGTGTCGTGCTTTAAAGTTCTGTTTTCTTTGTTGTATCAGCCAAATCCTACTGAAAGATTTCATGCACACTATATAACCTATACGTCAAATAATTTGGTGGGACAATATGGCATTACATCACTGATTTTTCACCCCCCCACACCCCACCAATCATTTCCGTTATGGACCCAAAACATTTTTCAGTGGGCATAGGGACCCATATACAGAGAAATGAATTTAATGATGCAATTGCTTTTCTTATTTTAACTTATGTGTAATATGTAGAAGTCGTCCATGGGCCTCTACATCTCCTAGGGTACAGCTTCAAAATCATTGCCATAGAGATTCTGTGTAGGATGAAAGTTATAAAAAGGAATGACGAACCACATGAACTGTACTTTTAAAACAAGCAGGAAAAAATGCAAAAAAAAAGTTAGATGTTAAAAGACTATTTAAAATACAATTTTCCATTCACTACTCTAAAAAATTCAGAACACATGAGATATTTATTAAAAAATTAATTGCAACTGCTTTATCTTTTAATACTGGAATGCATGTTGATTTGGTGCAGAAATGTAATCACCATTTAGCATGCCTTTCTTTTATAGAGTGAAACAAAGCAAATACTTTATACTATTTTGCATATATGAAAGTTGTTAGTTTTAATGGGTGGAATAACTTGGCTTATAGAGATAAATACTATCCAGATTGGAATTGTCAAATACTTCATTTGACGTGAATTACTTCTTAGTTACATAAAGAAGAATAAGATTTCTACATAATGCTGTAGACTGTTACTCTTATGTATGTATAATATTTTATTTTTATACATTTATATATATGTAGAAAATATTTATAGTGGAAAAATTGCATAAATTGTTATACTTCCTGGAGATTGACCTCTGTCCAAAATATGTTATTTAATGACTATTTTGAGAATAGAATCATAGGGTAGAAATTATTGTAAGCGAGATCAAGTATATTGAACAAAAATTCGTAATGGGAGAATACATTAGGAACTTTTTAATGGTTTGTTTCATGTTGTATTTCAGCTACTTATTAAGTTTAATTTATGCCCTTTCATTAGGTGTGCATTTAATATGTTGACATTTCACATTTTAGTGAATATGGCTTTGCTGAAAAGGTGGTAGAAGGCATTTTGGTTTCTGTGAACTCCATTATAATAAGGATTGGCGCGAAAGCCTTTAATGCTTCGTTTGAACTTTCCCAGCTGAGAATATATAGTGTAAATGCAAACTGGGAACATGCTGACCTCAGATTTACCCGAATACAAGAAGCTCAACGTGGAGAGGTGAATACTATCTTTTGCTAACTCTTTTTTTCCTTGTTTTTGTGGCAAAGGAGAGGGAAGTAGAATTGAAACCTTGTACAGTATGTCCAGGAAACATGCTGTTACTGGGAATGGAGACATTGTGTGCTCAGTAATTTCAGCTGTCTTCTAGGAACACAAGGATATAAAAATGGTGGGTGTGAGTCAGATCAAATGTCACGTCTCTGGCAGTGGCCAAAGTGGATGCTTAGGGAAGAGCAAAGACCAGGGCAAGCATACGCACTGTTCCCCTCTTACGTTCTCCAAGCTCGTGACCATCTTAAAATGCAAACTAGACCAGACCTGACGAGTATTGAAAGAAAAAAGAATGTTATATTAAATGTGAAAGGATAAGGTTGTGTGCTGGTTTTTTATTACTGTTTTTATTATTTTTAAAGCCTTAACTGGTTATTTATTTGCATGTGAGGGTTTGCCTAATAAGTTTGTGGTTTTTTTTCTTTAAGCGGTTTTAACTGAATTTAAATAAAGTTCCTATGCAAGAACTAAATATTTTTCTTGGAATAACTAAACCATATATATACAAAAAAGTAATGGCAGTGAAGTGCATACTTTTGTACTGTTGGGGGAGAACTTAACATGGAAGTCCTAAATTGGTGTACACCACTCTTTTGCTTTCTCCCATGTAATGAAAGTAAAATGTATACTGAGTGCAATGGTCGTTCTAAATATTGTACCTTGTATTGAGAAGGACTTATTTTAGTATGCACATGGCCTTGGATAAATAGGTGTTTCAAATGTTGCCCATGTTTGCCCATTTAGGGACACTAACTCTGGAATGAACGGAGTTTACTCAGAGTTAAGAGGTCTGGTAGCTGCTTTTTATGTAGGGAGAGAACCCCCAAGAGAATGTTAGTTAAAAGTACCACAAAAATAATAAGTTGAAAACTATTTTTTCTGACAGTTTTTTTTCCTGCAGCTTACCTGTATTTTGATGTTCATGTGTGAATGAAGTCTAAAGAGGAGGATGTAAAGTTTGACTAGATGGAATTTTATATGGCCGTGTTCTTTGATTTTGTGCTCTTTGGGAAGAATTTGATTCTGAATAGTCTCCCCATACACAACAGAGCTTTCCTTGGGGAGTGTTCCTTTTAGTGCAGTGCATTCTGGAACCACAGGTTTCTAGAAACTGTAGTGAATGATTTCTTAGAATGAATTGTGTGAAAGGGTGAAAAAACAAAACCGACGCTGTACTATAAAGATATGTTTTAAGGGAGTAAGTGTTTAGATTTGCACTGTAGCCACACTCTTAACATAATAAGGAATCTCCTTAGAACTTTTTTTGAAGCTTCCATTCACGCTGCATCTCCTGGATGAGGAGGGTAGGTACTCGGCTCTTCTGCAGATAATGTTTTTCAGACCACTTTGCACTGTGCCTTTCCATCTTGCTCACTTCATTGTGTGTGCCTCCTTCCCAAGCACTTTGAGTATGTTTTACTTAAGTCTCTGCTTATATTTGCAGGACATAGGCTGTACAGTTTTCAAATTGACAAGAGGAGAATGACAACTGAAAAATAAGACACACACCAAAAGACTCTTCCCTCTTCCAATTTCCCCATGGCTGATCTTTTTTTCTTCAGAGAGTAATGTAGGAAGGAGTTTCCCTGAAACTAGAATTATTTTTTTTTTCCTCTTGATGACTCACTCATTTGATGTTCTCCCAACTATATCCTGGGCTGCATCAAAAGAGGCATGACCAGCATGTCGAGGGAGGTGATTCTCCACACCGTGTCATGTCTGTCCTCCCCTGCTCCCCAGCTGCACTCTGGTGAAACCCCACCAGGAGTACTGCATCCAGCTCTGGACTCAGTATATGAAAAACATGGATCCATTGGAGTGGGTGCAGAGGGAGGCCACAAAGATGATCGTAGGGCTGGAGCACCTTTCCTATGAAGACAGGCTGACAGAGGTGGGCTTGTTCAGCCTGGAGAAGAGAGGGCTCTGGGGAGACCTAATTGCAGCCTTCCAGTACCTAAAGGGGGCCTACAGGAAAGCTGTAGAGGGACTTTTTACAAGGGCATGTAGTGATGGGAAAGGGGTCATGGGTTTAAGCTGAAGGAAGGGGAGATTTAGATTAGATCTTATAAAGAAAATGTTTACTGTGAGGGCGGTGAGGCACTGGAACAGGTTGCCCAGAGAAGTTGTGGGTGCCCCCTTCCTGGAAGTGTTCAAGGCCAGGCTGGATGAGGCTTTGGGCAACCTGGTCTAGTGAAGGGTGTCCCTGCCCATGGCAGGGGGGTTGGAACTAGATCATCTTTGAGGTCCCTTCCAACCATTCTGTGATTCTGTGATGTTGCTGCTGGACAATCACTCCTTTTCCCATATGTCCAGCTGTACTTGCTGCTCTTCTATCATTATTCTAACATTTGCTTGCTATGTCTTCCAGAAATCCATGTCATGGATTCAAAGTTTGTGGGTTCTATATGGCATACAATGTACTCAATGTCTAACTTTCTCTTTTAATTGAAATAACCACCTCAANAAGGGAGACACGGGCAGCGTGATGTTTCAGAGGAAGTTAGAAAAGCCCATTTGGGCATGTTTAAGCCCATGCTGCAAGGTCTCTGATGGCTGAATAGAGGCAGCCAGTGCAAAACTTGGAGTCATTTCTCCCCATTTTTTTTTTTTTTTTTTTTTTTTTTTCCCTTCTACCAAAAGCAACCTAGTGCACAGTAATTGTGACCTTTATTTTCTTCTGAATGATTTAATTGCTGCTTGTTCCCTCTGCCTGCTTGGAAATAGCTTAACATTTCTGTGACATTCTGGAGGTAGAGAGAAGGATCAGGGCTTTCCTTCCTGACACCAGTAAGTGGAGTAACAAGTGACTTGTGTTTGTTCTGATCATACAGCACTGCATGAAGGATAAATGTGAATGTGTTTGCTTACGTATGTACAGATATATACACACACATGCTTAGATGCAAGTAAACTGCCATATTGCATGGAGGTGTTTTTCTCTTTCTCTCTCTCTCTAAAGGTTTTGACTTTTAAAGAAATCAACTGGCAGATGATCAGAATAGAAGCAGATGCAATCCAGAGCTCTAAGCATGAAATCATGAGCGCTCCAGTTCGACTGATTACTAACCAATCAAAAATTAGGGTCACGCTTAAACGACGGGTAAACTTGAAAAGTTTACGATCTTCTATTATTTTATGAATTAGTTTTTAACTTGTTCTCTTAATGTATACATGCACATAGTAAAGGTTTTAAATTTAGGCCATAGAAAATGTAGAAGTCCCTGAACTAAATTTTTAATAACCTATAATTGGTAAGACTGTAAAGTTTACAGGAAATATTGCTGCCAGAATTTGAAGATTAAGACTTTGCAGAGATCTTTCTAAATGAAGTCGTTTGATCTGCAGAGCTTTGTTTATGATGATGCATGTTGTCTTACCTCTCTTGATTCAGGCAATATTTATATTATTTACATTTAGAGAAATGCATCAGTTTAATATCCAATCCATGCCAAACAAATAAAAAGTGAGGCATAAATATACTGTATCTTATGTACTTCTTAGTTAATGAGAGGAATGCAATTTAAAATAAAAAACACGTTTGTTATTTATGTGACAGAAATTTGCTTTTGGGGAAGTGTAGTTTTTGCATTCCACTTTTTTTTTTCCTTGTATTTGATATAAGGAATGTGAGTATTTAATTGACCCATTTGTCTGGTTTAAATTTTTTTTTTCTACAGCTAAAGGATTGTAATGTAGTGGCGTCAAAACTGGTTCTGATTCTGGATGATTTGCTATGGGTTTTGACTGATTCCCAGTTGAAAGCCATGGTGCAGTATGCCAAATCTCTTAGTGAAGCCATAGAAAAATCAACAGAACAGAGAAAAAGCTTGGCTTCTGAAACAACACAGGTATGATAACTGATTGTCTCACTATATCATTATCAGTGTTCTAAAATACAGCACAGTGTGGTTAGTTGTGTTAATTTATTTTAGAGAATGTTTAGTTACTCATTTTCATTTAGCTGTGTATCTTAAAGTACACTGGGAATGAATCACAGTAGTATAAAATAGATGTTATTTTACAAATTTTATGTATTGATCTTAATTGCAGGAAAGGAAAAAGTTGTATTTCTTTATCCAGGTACAGAGACTTCTGTATTTGCTTAACAGTTGATTAACTGTTTAGTATATTTGCACTGCAAATTCAATTTTTTTCTGGTTATGAATTAAAAAAAATAAATTAAGGCACACTAAGGTAACCTTACTGTATGGATAGAGATGCTTACTGTAATGATTTAAAGTGCTTGTCCAGTTTGTTTCCATGGTACTGAAAAATTAGCTTTTAGTAAGAGCTTTCCTTCTTGCAACTCTGTTGTTGGAATATATAGTGAAAAATAATTGTACCTTTAACATTTTTCTGCTGGCATAGATGTGATATTGATGCTGTGTGTAAAATAGCCCTACGAAAATGGTGGTTGTCTTTCAGCACATACAGCAGACAAGACCAACTGGGCTTTGTGAGTGTTGGGGGGAGGGACCTTTTCTTGTCTAAGAAGAAGCAGCACAAGCACACTGATAAAAGATAGTCCTATAAGAATAAACCAGAATTTGTTACTGAGACTGACTGAGTGAAGTCACTTGTATAAAATCTCTACGGAAAAGCTAGTGTACTGTAATGGAGAGTTCAGTTCTTGTGGTGGTCCTGTTGACTTACAATGTGATTTGATGGTTTAGCTACAGTAATCTAATGGTTAGCTGTCACTGGGCAGGGAGGTCCTGGTTCTTCAATTCCCTATGCATGAAATTTCCTTGCATCTCACCAGTTCCCTGATACTGGCCCTGGCTCACATTTGACCCTCTTGTGATGCAGTTTGAGGAACTAAACTAACAGAAATGAGCCCAACAAAAAATGGGTGATTTCCTGCTGGTCTAGTTCCCTGAGCAGCTTGTGACAAAAGCTAGAAAGATACCAGTGCTGCAGGTGACAGGGGTGTACAGAAGTGTGGGGAAGGGGAGAATGAGGGATGAACTGGCACTGCCTCTTTGTGACCCCTAGCCATTAGTTTAGCTTTATTCTAAAACAGTGCGCTTAAATCTCAGTAACGATCCAAGGTGAATGCGTGTGCTGCAGATTTTTTCCTTATTTGAAAGGCCTGCTTTGAGTAAGCGAAAGGATACTGATGCTTGAAAGGAAGGATAAACTATAAATCAATATAACAAAACCTTTTTTCAGAGCTCTACCCCTGCGCCCAGCTCACAGCAGGTGAAAGCGCACCAGACAACAGCAGCACCTGATCAAAACGATGCCATAGTAAAATTGTTTAATGATTTTGATGTCAAGGAAACTTCTCATCACTTAGTAATTTCCCATTTGGACCTACATATATGTGATGATATCCATTCTAAAGAAAAAGGTAACTTTTTTTTTTTGCTTTTTTTGTTAAAAGTTGCATACCTGCGAGCCACAATTGCCGTTGGAAGATGCTTTGAGGAATACACTAATGTTAATCAAGAGCCTTTCTTTATTTTAGAGGAATATTCAGAACTGTCTTCTGTGGTCTGTAGACACATTTTAAATTAACTAAATGTCTCTATCAGGACATGATTTCATTATTAAATGTAATTATTTTAGAAAAAATGCAATAAAACTTGCTAATAGTTCTTGTAACTTCGGTGCTTTTCCTGTCTTCTAGAAACTGATTCTGTCCAGTCTGATTGTAACTGCTGGTTTTTGGTTTTTTTTTCTTTTGTAAGTTGACTGGGTTATCAATGCAGTGGCAAGATTACTCTGGCTTGAAAGGGTCACTGTACAATCTGCTTCTGTAATACTCCTTTTAAAATACAGACCAATACAAGAGCGGTCCTCTTTGTGTTACTAATTTAGCAAATTTGGTATGCTCTGCAGCAAATTGAAGGAATGAAACAAGTGTTCTGAGGTCTTATAATTGTGTGTAATATTTTACTTTTTTTTTAAAGGAAAGGCTGCTGCAGTATGCTGTATTTGTCGGAAAAAAAGATGACAAGTGACACTAGTTTTCATGCCTTTTAACAGTGGTCAGCAGAGAATGACATATCAGTGTATATCCAAGGAGCTGGCTAGTCACTGAAAAATTGAGAGGCATACAAAGTCTGCTGGAGATAGGAGTGTGAAAAACTTAAGTTTCAGTGAATGTATTTCCCTGATCAGGGAAGACGCTTGCATAGCGTAAGGTTGACTAGCTGGAGACGTATTTCCTTACATGCAGTGTATCTACTGCAGTTGGGATTTATCATTCTTGGTGAAATCTCTTTATTGGTCCTTTATTTTTGGCTGTGAAGCTTAAATTCAACAGTGGAGAAATAAGAACATAAGGCTCACAGAAGACCCCTTCGCTGCAATAATATTTATCAATTAAAATAAGAAATCAAACTGTATTTACAATATTCTTGAAAGTAAACTTTGACTTTGAATGGCTGATCATAATTATATATTCAGTATGAAAAGTTTTGTTTCAGAAAGACTGCAGTAATATGTGTACAAAGAGGTGCCTTTACTTTTTAATAGCATTTAAAACAATATGCAGTTTGTTGTTAGTGACCAAGAACAGTGACAGAGTACAGAGTTCTACAAGCTGATCTTTAGAAACCAGGGAAGACCACATGAATGAAAATTTTTAGGGAGGATAATGAGGTTATAAGGAGAGCCAGTAAAGAGGCGGAGGAAGTAGCTGTTAGATGTTTAAAGGAATGTGACAACCTGAGAACTAACATGCCAAATACGACGTCTGCAGAGCTGAGCATTGTTTTATTTTACAGACTCAAATAGACGTGTTACAGGAGGGGCCATGCAGCTTTCCTTCAGCTACTTAACAGTGGACTATTATCCATTTCACAAAGCAGGTATGAAAGTGAGCTTTTTGTGAATTGCCTGTAAATGTAACTGTCTGGCTTAAATACTAAAAAATGTGTTTATGTGTGTGTGTATATGTACATGGCTTGGATAATAATGTTCTAAGCATTTGAAATACACACCTTTGTATTTCCTTTTATATGCAAAAACAAACAATGAAAGCAACAACCTGGGAACAAATTTGATTTCTGTGAATGAGCTATTTTAGACCAAATGCTTTTCCTTTTCACTGTTTTGGTCAATGAAAAGGTGTTTACACATTTCTGACATGAAAAGAATTGTGTGGTGGCAGGGGAAGGCAGTACAGCAGATTGAGAATTCACTGACTGCGTATCTGCTAGAGTCAGATGCAGTCTTGTAATCCAGCAGGCTCTTTTCCATATCGAACTCTATAATTTTAAAGCCATTTCCAAGCAGTGCTTTGTTTTTGCTTTATTTAGCTAAGCAAGAATCCTGGTGTGTAGAGGTTCAATTGTGTGGCCTTTTGTTAATTTTTTAGGGAATTGTTATTAAATAGATGTTAGCAATTTCCAAAGCAGCATTTCCTACAAATCATTCCTAGTAATTCTGTTTTTCACAAATCTAAAAAGTTTAACAGAAACAATAAAAGTTTGCTGTTGAATTTGAGATCAAAGGCAGTCCAGTACAGTGGAGGGGCTTTTTGTTGATGAAGGTGGTTGGTTTTGCTTTTTACTAATACAAACCAGTCGTTTTGGAGTGATTATCCACATATATTAAACATGTGAATTAGCAGTAGCTTACCTCGCATCCTCCTTGTCACTCATGGTTGCAGATGGAATCCTGTAATGTCAATTGATTTAATTCAAAAGTAACAGGTGTGGTTTTTGCACCTTAAAAAATCTAATTTAGTGTCAGTCAAATAAAAATACGCAGCCACAGAAAAGGATATGCTTAAGAGTAACAGTCATCTGTCTTTGCTATAGATTGGTCTGATATCTAATGTGTCTAGCTATGATTTCTGTGAGCTCTCCTCAGCAAAAATCCAGAGAACCAGGGAAATAAATAGGTTGTTTCTTTTGGAAGGATTCTTAGCCAGATTGAACCATGCACGGCAGGCTCCTCGATGGGCATGTTAGAAGCTCACTGAGAGTGCTTTTAGGTAATGGTTACATGGGACATAGCTCCCGCTACATGAAAGCAGAGAGGGAAAAGATCACCTGCAGGGCAAAGGTGGTGCCTCTAAAGGTACTGTTCTTTTGTGGTCTTTAATGGTGTTCTGTACGAGTATGTCTAAGTAACAGAAATCTAGGGCTCATTAATAATTTAGCAATGAGAAAAAACTGCCAAAGGTGACAGTGTTTGTCCAATAGGGTGCATGTGTGGAGGGGAAGGGAATGTGCCAGAAAGTTGTGGGGTTTTTTTTCCCCACTTCAAGAGGTCATCCTTTTTTCACCATTTTAGACGGGGGTGGCAATTCTGTGGACAAACTATCATCGTGGTGAAGGGAGAGTCCCTTTACTCAAAGTAAAATGAGCATATATTAATCTTGAAAGTTCAAAGGGAGTTCTCTAGCTATGTAGGTAACATGCCTCTATAGTGCTGTATCAGGCTATCACCTGGCATGCAGAACATTCCTACCCTGAAGCTGAGGCTCTGCAATATTGTGTACTTAAGGATAGCACCTTAGTAATACTCTACTACAGTGGCAAGGAGGAAATGCCTATATGCTTCTGTGACTGTTACCAGACTCTCATCTGGTGTTGTGCCTTTCTGACCTATGGAATATTTAGAAATTACTCTTTTGGTATAGTCGTCTTGGAAATTGTGATTAATCCTCCAGGAAAAAAGCCCTCAACAATTAATTATCTTTGCAGATTAGGTTGTTGTGAGGTGGGGTTTTTTGTTTGTTTTTGTAACAGACCCCACCCAGAAAGACTCTAAAGGGAGTCTGAGGCATAATTGCTCTAGAGTAAATGTATAACCCATTGAAAATCAACCCTTCCAACAATAGCCTTTCATAGTACTTAAGAAAAATGAAGTAGGTTTTATGTCAATTGACTGTAATAACCCTAACATAAGCCAGACTTTTAGTGGATATTGTAAACCTGCTGTCTGTACAGTGATCCATTGCTTTACTAGTCCTCCTAGACCTGCTCTCACAGAAGCTTTTATCCAGATCCATTATCTGTGCAGCTGATGTGTTGCTGGATGATGATCAGAGAAAGCTGCTGCTTTGCCATGGTGCAGGACATTTTGCAGCACAGGAAATTCTTGATCAAGGTGATATATTGAGACAATATGAGAAATTAGAAAGCATTTTCTTCCTAGGCAACCAGCAATAAATTCTGATGGTAGCAATGTCAGTGCCAGCTCCACTAAAATACTGTTTTCTTGTTACAGTCTGGCCTGTCTCTTCACTTTGCAGAGATAAATGTGATAACGACATCTCCATAGATAGAATTGTGGAACAGTTGAGGATGGAAGGCACCTCTGGAGATTGTATAGGCCAACCCCTCTGATTAAAGTGGTATATAATTAAAGTAAGCTTCCCAGGACTGTGTTCAGTTAGGTTTGGAATAGCTTTAAGTGCAGAGATACTACAGCCTCCCTGGGCAACCTAGTCCAGTGTTTAACCATCCTCACAGTAGAAAAGCTTGCTTTTTTCTTCTTTTTCGTTAATGTTTAAGTGGAATTTCTCATATTTCAGTTTGTGCTTTTTGCCTCTTGTTCTGTCACTGGGCACCACTGAGAGGAATCTGGCTCCTTCATCTTGAAAGCTGGCGAGGGACTGTTTATTAGGGAGTGCAGTGACAGGACAAGGGGTAATGGGTTTAAACTAAAAGAGGGGAGATTTAGATTGGACATTAGAAGGATATTCTTTACCGCAACGGTGGTGAGGCAATGGAACAGGTTGCCCAGAGAAGTTGTGGAGGCCCCATCCCTGGAAGTGTTCAGGGCCAGGTTGGATGGGTCTTTGGACATTCTGGTGTAGTGTAGGGTGTCCCTGCCCATGTCAGGGGGGTTGGAACTGGATGATCCTTGTGGTCTCTTCCAACCCAAACCATTCTATGATTCTATCTTTACTCCCCCATCAGACACTTATTAAATATTGATCAGATCCCTATAAGCCTTCTCTTCTCCAGGCTAAATGATCGCAGCTATCTGAGCCTTTCCTTTAACAACACATGTTCCTGTCCCTTAAGTATGTTTGTGACGCTTTGCTGGACTTACTCTAGTAAGTCCATGGCTTTCTTGTACTGGGAATCCCAGAACTGGACCCAGCACTCCAGATGTGGTCTCTCTAAGGTAGGGCAAAAGACAGGGATCACCTTCTTAAACCTGCTGGCAATGCTTCTCCTGAGCAGCCCAACATGCTATTGGCTTTCCTTGTGTCAGAGATATACGGCTGGTTCATGTTCAGCTTGTCTTGGGCTTTGTTTGTGGTTTCTGTGTTTTGGGTTGGGTTTTGTTTGTTTGTTTTTTCTCCTCAGTGCAAAGGTGCTTCCCAGCTGGTCAGCCCCTCACCTTCCCTTTGAAGTTCATGAGGTTACTATTGGGTCACTTTTCTAGGTTTTTGAAGGTCCCTCTGACTGGCAGCACAACCGCCTGGTGTATCAACCATCCCTCCTATTTTTGTACTATCTGCAAAGTTGTTGAGAGTGCTCTCTGCCCCTCATCATCCAGGTTATTAACAAAGATATATTGGCCCCACTACTGGCCCAGGGGGTACCCCACAGATTACTGCCTCCTGCTGGACTTTATGCTGCTGATCCCAACCCTTGAAGACCAAATTTAGCCAGTTTCCAGTCTACTTCACGGTGTACTTACCTAGTCAGTACTTCATCATTTTGTCACTAAGCATGTTACAGCCAGTGTTGAAAGCCTTGCTATAGTCACAGAATCACAGACTGGTAGGGGCTGGAAGTGACCTCTGAAGATCATCTCATCCAACCCCACTGCTAAAGTACAATCACCTAGAGCAGGTTACCCAGGATTGTGTCCAGGCAGGTTTTGACTGTCTCCAGAGAAGGAGACTCCACACCCTCTCTGGGCAGCCTGTCCCAGTGTTCTGTCACCCTCAGAGTAAGGAAGTTTTTTCTCATGTTCAGATGGAACTTCCTGTGTTCCAATTTGTGTCCATTGTACACATTGTCCTGTCACTGGGCACCACTGAGAAGAGTCTGGCCCCTTCCTCTAGACATCCACCCTTTAGATATTTATAAGCATTGATCAGATCCCCTCTGTCTTGTCTTCTCCAGGCTAAACAGACTCAGCTGTCTCAGCCTTTCCTCATATAAGAGATGCTCCAATCCCGTAATCATCTTGGTAGCGCTCTGCTGGAGTGACTCCAGTATTTCTAGTCTTTCTTGAATTCGGGAGCCCAGAACTGGATATAATATTCCAGATGTGGCCTCACCAGGGCAGAGTAGAGGGGGAGGATAACCTCCCTCAATCTCCTGGCCACACTCGTCTTAATGTACCCCAGGATACCGTTGGCCTTCTTGGCCACGAGGGCACACTGCTGGGTCATGGAGAGCTTGTTGTCGACCAGGGCTCCCAGGTCCTTCTCCGCAGTGCTGCTTCCCAGCACTTCCCTAACCTGTACTGGTGCATGGGGTTATTCCTCCCTAGGTGCAGGACCTTACACTTGCCTTAATTAAATTTCATTTGGTTCCTCTTTGCCCAACTCTCCAGCCTGTCCAGGTTTCACTGAATAACAGTGCAGCCTTGTGGTGTGTCAGCCACTCCTCCCAGTTTTGTATCATCAGCAAACTTGCTGAGGGAGCACTCTTTCCTAATTACTATTCAATGATAACCATTCAAAGATAATTCGGAGTGGCCACCCCATGACATTGGCCAGCTCACTCAGCACTTGTCCTCATCAGGATCCCATGGACTGGTGCATGTCTCATCTGTTTAAATTTTTTTTAAGTTAATGCTCCTCTGCTGAGGGGAAGATTTTCTTCCTCTAGGTGTCAAGGACATGGAAATTCTGAAATCAAGTGTTACCAGTGAAGACTGAGGCAAAGAAGGCATTAAGTATCTCAGCCTTCTCCATGTCCTTTGTCACCCCATCCGATTCAGCAGCAAGCCCAAGGTTTCCCTACTCTTTCTTTTGCTGGTGATACACCTGTAGTAGCCTTTCTTCCTGTCCTTAGCACTCCTCATTAGATTCAACTCCAAACAGGCTTTGCATTCCTAACACCATCCGCCATATTCTTTTTGGGTAACCTGCTGCTGTTTCCACATCTTATACGCTTCCTTTTTATGTTTGAATTTAGTCAGGAGCTCCTCGTTCATTCACACAGGCCTCCTTCCACATTTGCTAGATTTCCTGGTTTTCAGGGTGGGCCATTCTTGAGCTTGGAGATGACTGTTGAACATCAGCCAGCTCTCCTGGACCCCTCTTCTGGCCAGGGTTACATCTGGCCCTGGAGTGTGTCCAGAGAAGGGCAATGAGACTGGTGAAGGGGCTGGAGCACAGGTCTTATGAGGAGCGGCTGAACAAACTGGGACTGTTTAGTCTGGAGAAGAGGAGACTCAGAGGAGACCTTATTGCCTTCTACAACTACCTGAAAGGAAGTTGTGGCAAGCTGGGGATCAGCCTCTTCTCGCAGATAACTAGTGACAGGACAAGGGGGAACGGCTGCAAGTTGCGCCAGGGGAGGTTCAGGTTGGAGATGAGGAGAAATTTCTTCTCGGAAAGGGTGGTCAGGCATTGGAACGGGTTGCCCAGGGAGGTGGTGGAGTCACCGTCCCTGGGAGTGTTTAAAGAAGGGTTGGATGTGGTACTTCAGGACATGGTTTAGTGGGTAATAGGTGGTAGGGGGACGGTTGGACTAGATGATCCTTGAGGTCTCTTCCAACCTTAATGATTCTATGATCCCACAAGATTCTTTAAAGCTGTCCGGAAGTTCTGCATTGTCATTCAGCTTTTTGGCTTGTTCTTTAATCTTGAAATCCTGAACTCTACCATGTCATGGTTACTGCAGCCAAGGTTGCCTCTGGTGTTCACATCCCTGACCAATTCTTTCTTTTTTTTGTAAGAATTGGATCCAACAGAGCGTGTCTTCTCTTTGGCTTCTTGATTACCTGTGTTAGGAGGTGGTCATCGATGCACTTCCAGAAACCACATGGATTGCTTGTGTCTTGTTGTGTTGTCCCTCCAGTAGATACTGGGGTGGTTAAAGTTCCTAACGAGGACCACGGTCTGTGAACATGATACTGTCTGAAGAGGGCCTCTTCATCTTCCTGATCACATGGTCTGTAGCAGACATCCACCACATCATCATCCATTTTGGTCTGCCCTCTAATCCTGGCCTGTAAAAGCTCAGCTGGCTGATCATTCCTCCCAAGGCAGAGCTCCATGCATTCCCACTGCTCTCACTGAAGGGTCAACTCACCCTCCTTGCCTTCTTGGCTTGTGCTTCCCAGAGAGCCTGTGCTCATCCTTTGCAGCATTTCAGTTGTGCGCTGTTTTGCTATGTCTTTGTGATCCCATTGAGATCGTACTGGCTCCCAGCAGGGGTATGAGAGCTTTCCCTATAATGCTGCTGTCCTGTAGGTAATTCAGAGTTTATGTGTATGTGGGTGACCCGACTTCAGCCTTGTTCTGGAGAATCCCAGCTTCATGGTCTTGAATTTAATGTATCTTTGCCCTCTTGCTCTCTTTCTGTTTTCTTCCCTGTTCCTTTCTCCTCTTCCTTGGCTAGAAAGATCCGAGTAACCATTAAGAGGCTGTGAGGCAGGAGGGTGAGGAATAATATCACTCCGTGATAATATCACTTCCGTGCTGAAAGCTTTGCATTTAGACTTGAGATCACAAATTTCTCCCCAAAACGTTTTCCTATTTTAACAGAGACCGTATCTTCTCATCCCCAGTGCAAGTATCCAAAAGCTCATTAAGACATGGACGTGGTTTAGTGGTTAATAGGTGTGGGGGGGACACAGTTGGACTGGATGATCCTTGAGGTCTCTTCCAACCGTAATGATTCTGTGATTCTAAGTCTGCAACAAAGTAAGGTTTCACATGCTGGTATTTAAAGTGTTGTACCACTTGATAGAAGTTACTTGTATTGCATCATTATTATACAACAGGTTAGGCTGTCTTTAGAGGCACTATTTGAAGAGATCTCAATTATCTTTTGGAGATTTAAATGCTTGACGAACAGAAACATGTTAGGAATAAAAGAATTTCTACTGGGCTTGATTTTTAAGGCTGTATGTTACAGCACTGTTTGGACTTACCTTCTTGTTTGTGTGCCATAAAGGTGCTAGAGAGCCAAGACAGAAAGAATACATTTCTGAAAAGGGGCCAGGAACTTCTTAGGACACAGTTCTGGCAGGAAAGATAAGTTTGGAAAAAGTGAGCATATGAACATTGTTCTGTTACTTGCTCTCACATTTTTTTTCAGTGAAACGTTTTTTTGCATGTTCTTACATATGAAATTAATGTGTCACAGATTTCTCTGAACTGGAAATATCCAGTGATGTTTTGAACATTAGTTAGTGGTGTTAAAAGGCAGGTGGCAATATTATGTTGTTTTCTGAGTGAATTTGTAAAGCAGCGAGGCTTGTTTTTATGTAATATATAACTTCTGTTTTAACGTCTGTTATAACTTCTGTTGTTCTGTAATTACAGCATGCAATGACATTATATTTTGAAGAATTGTGAAATAGTTGAAATTCATTATGCAATTAGAAGGAAACTTTCAAAATAGTTCGTATTTTTCCATTCTCCTTATTTGCAGGAGACAGCTGCAATCACTGGATGCATTACAGTGATGCCACTAAAACCAGAGGTGGATGGGCCGAAGAATTATTAAATGAGTTCAAAGGCAACGTTGAATTGCTTAAGCAGGCTGTGAAAGATCAGGTCGTAGATTCTCCTCCCAAATCACCACCTGACGTATCTCCTCAAAACCTACAAACAGGTACTTTCTTTGCATCACTAATGCTCTCATTCCATGAAATGTTGAAACTGTTCTTTAAATGACTGTTCTTTTCAATGATTCCATCGCTATTCTTTCCTACAGGCAAGGAACAGATACCGAAAGGAACATCTAGGGCTTCCTCTGTATCTTCCCAACAACCAAAGGGCAAACTGATGTCTAGTCCTATTGTGGTTAGACTTGCAGATTTCAATATATATCAGGTACATTTCTTCAAGTTAGTAAAACTGGGGCTGCTTCGCCCTTGACTGTTATGTAACCATGGTTTTTAAGGGACAGTTCTGAAGCCCACTGAAATTACTAGAAGTCTTTCCATTCATTATGGAATTAGACCTTTATGGGCCTGCTTCTGCTTTGTGAAACTCAGTGGATATTTTCTTACCGACTTTATATTAAGATGATACTCTATCACAATTATGTTTTGAATCCAAGTTCTGCTGTTCCCCAAATCCTGACATTTGGAATTCGATGTTTTCATTGTACTATGTTAGGTACCCAATATTTTAATATGTGTTTTTTGTATTTTATGCTTTTCTTATTGATATCTTTTTTGAAGTACACGTATTTTTTTTAAAATGTTCAGCTAAGGGTTTTTAAAATTTTTCTCTATCCCTTCCCTCCCCTCAGTGAAATTTTGAGTAGGCCCTTTAATAATTTTTTTTTCCCCCTTCCTTTATTTCAGTGAGTGGTTTTAGTGGCTAGCTGTGGTCCAGATTCACTCTTTGGTGCAAATAGGAGACAACTGGAATAGAGAAGGAGTATATCTCTAAGGCAGAATGGTAGTGATATGGGAGTACCCTATTCTAAATTTCAGGTCCTAACAAAAATGCTCACTGTCTGCCCTTAGTCATTGTGACTTCTACTTGCTCTTGTTCCAATCTTCAGTGCTTTTTTGCCATATCGCTTCTGGTAGAGTGGGAGGTTGCAGTTTGCTGCCAGGAGCCTTCATCTGGGTTTGAAGTGGTTTTATAATATAATTTTCTACTGTTGGTGTTTTCATTTGCCTTCTACTCTTCAAATGCTTGTCTCTTCCTCCTCCCTACACAAATACATCTTCAATTTTTAAAATTGTCATTATCTCTATACAACCTACAAAAAGCTATTTTTCTAAATAGATCTGTTATTGAATTTTTGTGTGTGTTAATACAGAGGTGTACAGCTTGAAAACAGCTACACAGGGTGAAGCAGGCTTATAAAGGTTATATATTCATTATTTCCACTGAAACTAATACAAGTAGATGTCATCATATATTTTAATATTAACATGTTGGCTAATTTCAAACTAGTGGTCTGACCTCGTAAGTGCTGTATGAAAGAACTTTGTTTTGACGTCATACTTTTTAAACTAGGGTATGTTCGAAGAAATTTAAGGTCAAGTATGTCAAAAGGTGATCTCTTTCTTGTTTCATAATTTACAATGGAAGGAAACAGAAAGGGAGGATTAGTGGTCTATTGCGTCTTGATTCTCCTGTGAAGTTGACCTCTGGGCATAGCCAAGTAGCTCTGCCAGCTGCATGCTGAACACCTCGCTTAGCGATATACAGCCAAGAGTTGGCCCATGTACTGGAATCTGTCCTTGTGACAGTACAAAGACTTCCTCATATTTGTGTAATGAACTTATCTAGCTTATCTGTCCTTTATCATCTAGATATGGGTTCCTTCTGGACAGACGGTATGCAAATGTACCAGATCTTAGCATAATTGCTTATACAGGAGCTGTAGTGTTTGCAATAAAGATATCAGATCATTCTAAGCTTCTACTGAACGCCTTTGAAAGTGACCTGCTGCCTTCTGCCTTGCATGAAGAAAGGGGATCTGGTACTGTTACTATATAGTTTTCTTGTGAAACCGTTCTATGCAGATTGCTGCTACTCTAAGGCAACTAGGTGTTTCTCACTGTCTGCACTTTGTGTAGTTGGGGATCTACACCAGAGAGCAGTGGAATGTTATCCTACTAGGGGCAGTGCCTTGCAACTACAAATGCTTAATGATTCATAAGAATGTAATGTATTAATGAAGTTAATCTTTTATCTTTTACAGGTTTCAACAGCAGACCAGTGTCGTTCTTCCCCTAAAGCTCTGATCTCTTGCAATAAAAAGTCACTTTATCTTCCACCAGAAATGCCAGCTATTCATATTGAATTCACTGAATATTACTACCCAGATGGAAAAGACTTTCCTAGTAAGACTAGGTTTTTTTTTGTACTGAACCATAAATTTTCTGCGTTACCTTCACATTCATGAAGCTTAATACTGATTCCAGGTTGACAATTGGAAATAGGTAACAACTTTCCAAAATGAAAAGAATGCAACGGTGTTCCGTTTCCACAGTGCTTGGCTTTGGTAAACTCCTATAAATACTGGCTTTTTTTAATAAGCATGGTTTTTAACTCTGAAAACACTCACAGCATTTTTACTGAGACACGAATTCTTCATTCTACAACATACATGTATTGTTTCTGCACTTACACTGGCTACATAAAAGAACTCAATGGCTACATAAAGGAACTCAAACTACTGCAGTAGTATCTAAGATGGAGTGAAGATCTGCGGGAGTTATTTTTATTAATGTGTTATGGGGCTGGCCCTGTCTTACATACAGAAATGTCAGTGAATTTCTTGCAGATGGGTGAGGACAGCAAATCTCCTTGGTCCTGCCCTTCCTCTGTAACGAGGGCATTCTCCTTCTGTCAGACTTCATTCTAGTCTAATATTAGGTTCTTACATTTAAAAATTCAGTTACTTGCTTGGAGTGAGAGAAAGAAGCATCACTTGAGGTATCCCCTAACAATTTATTTTTCTTTGGGACCAATGGAGGGGGTTTCCATTCTTTCTTTGATGTAAAATACTGGTGAAAAGTAAGTCTGCACTTATTTTTAAAAACAAAGAACAACCCCTAAAAATTTTATTTGTTCTCATGATTTTGTTTTGTTTTCTCTTTTAGTTCCATGTCCAAATTTGTATGGACAGCTGAATGCTTTACAGTTCACCCTGGATGAGAGAAGTATTCTTTGGCTAAATCAGTTCGTGTTGGACCTGAAACAGAGTCTTATTCAGTTCATGGCTATGTACAAGTTAAATGACAATTCAAAATCAGATGAGCATGTTGATGTTAGAGTTGATGGACTGATGTTAAAGGTACAGTGTCATTGAGGAGGGGTTTTGTGGTTCTTTGGAAGAAAAGACTTTTTCTCTTATTTTGAAAAGCTGTTAGCCAAGCAGCTTAAGGAATAAATGAACAAATAAATGAACGAACAACCCGTGCAATAAGGAACGCTGCTCTGGTAAACTATGCAGAATATGATGGTTTGAAGACAGATGTCTGTCTTCCACACTACTTCATCTGTGTCCTAGGGGTATTTTGGTGTTGTACTGAAGACCTGAATGGGAGTATTAGCAAATTATTTCACTGTGTTCAATCAAGCTAACATAGCAGAAGGAAATAAAAAAGAGCAGTGAAGTAAAATAAACTAGCAAAACATTCGTATTTACTTCCTATATTAATGCAAGGGCCCTCCCTTGTTCCTCTGGTTGTAGTATATCAAAACTCTTTCATCTTGTTAGCGAATTCCTGGAGTAAAGAAAGTAGTTCATCTGAACGCTTATTTCGTTCTCCAAAACCCATTCTCACCGCTTTCTGTTTTGCACTGGCCTTTGGCTGTAGTTCAGGTACACAAATTCTCTATATGTTTATTCTAGAGGAGTGAAGCTTGTTAATGTAGCTGAACACCACGTTTTTGCTCCCATTGTCTTCTCCTTTAGAGGAGAAGGGTTATCGAGCAGACAATTTTTTTTTTCTATTGATTTGCATTGGGCGTTGATTTCCAGGATTCAGAGGTGAGCAAAACAATGAGTCTTTTCATTGGTGTCCACAGGAGACATTTCAGAGGTTCTAAAAAGTCAGTCTATGGAGAGATGGTTATGTTCCTAAGGCTCTTGGTGCATACTTAATGGTACTTTTAAAAGGATATGGCTTGTACTGAATGAAAACAATTATTGAGAGCTAACAACCAGGCAACTATAGATACAAGCCAATCTAATATTGAATTGCTATATGTGAATAGTCCACTAAATTAAGACAATCTGAAACAAGTAGTACCCTTAAATCCCTCAAACCTTGATTCATATTAATTTTTTCATCCCTGTCTTAACTGTATTATTTTTATTCTAGCAATTTGGGAATCTTTTATCATTGGTGTGCTTGATGTGTACATGTCATATAGTTAATAATTACATAGTTACATATTTGGTTATTTTGTTCTGAGTCCTTTTATGTACATGAAGAAGCTTCATCAATCCCATCTATTAAGTGTCCTTAGGGTGACTTTTTAACTCTGATCTTTCTAGATTCAACATGGAGGTGTTTTAACAGAAAGTAGTATCACTGATACTATTAAAACTAGTGTGGCCAAGGTCCATGTTAGCAACATCAGATACAGGATTTGGCATAAAATTTCCTTTCAAACTTGCATTGAAGATACGCAAGTTACATTAAATCCAGTATACTCAACTATTACGTTGGGTTTTAGGAGTTGGGAGTATATTTTTATTTTTATGATGAAAAAATGTATCATGATTATCAGATAATGGTCACAAAATACCTATTCTATTCTGCAATGTTAAGAATATAAGCTGTGTTACGACATTTAATTGTTTCCTTCTATCTTGCCATAGAAATAAAATACTATAGTACTCTGTCATGCAAAATCCTATCTGAAAAATCAGATTGAAAAACGGATAATTATAATTTGGAGTTGAATGCTGTAAATACTTGGAACACTTGAAGAAACTTTCTGCCAAACTGTTTCCAAGTTGAAGAAATGAGACACTTCAGCCTAATACAGCTGACCTAAATCTAAATCCTTCACATAAGAAAAACCTGAGACCCTGTCATTTCTGAGACTCCTTATGTTTTTGTACAAACTGTGAGTTTTAGATGCCACAGTGTCCTTCTTAAAAATAAGAGGAAACACAAATAATAATCTGTGAGCCTGACTTATCCCTGTCCTGTATTAGTACGCTTGAGTTCTTATGAAATTACAATTATTTTCCTTTATTTTCCTTTTAGCTGTCATGGCTATTATTTTGTTTCTTTAATTGTATACCTCCTTAATCTACATATTTATAACTAGATGAAATATATTTCTCTCTTGCAGTTCATCATCCCCTCTGAAAACAAACCTGAAATTCATAAAGATCAACCTCGTGCACTTTCCATTCAAAGTTCAGAGATGATTGCTACGAATACAAGATACTCACCAAACTGCCGACACTCTGATCTGGAAGCTTTGTTTCAGAACTTCAAAGACTGTGAATTTTTCAGTAGAACTTTCACCACTTTTCCAAAGTCCCAGAAGAATTTTAATCTTTTGCATCCGATCTTCCAGAGACATGCTCATGAACAAGATACTAAAATGCATGATGTTTATAAAGGTTATATCATCCCAAAATTGAATAAATATGCATTAAAGACGTCTGCAGCTACTGATGTTTGGGCCTTGCATTTTTCCCAGTTTTGGATAGATTATGAAGGAACAAAAAGTGGGAAAGGCCGACCAATAAGCTTTGTGGACTCGTTTCCACTTTCACTTTGGATTTGCCAGCCAGTAAGATTTGCAAAGTCACAAAAAGAGCTTTTATCACATAATCGGCCAGCTTTGAACATTCCAAAAAGCGAATCTAGTGATCTTGCTAGTAGGCTGCAACGTAAAAAACTTTTAAAAGAATATTACAGCAGTGAGACAGAGCCCTTGACCAACGGCATTCAAATGTCAGACGCTTCAGGAGTGCTTTCTGAAAGCTCTTCCTCTGATGCAGATGTACATGTTCTTGTCCATGTTCAAAAACACGTAAGCGTGCAGATCAATCATTACCAGTATCTTTTTTTGCTGTTTCTCCATGAATCCCTTGTGTTGCTCCTGGAAAACTTAAGGAATGATGTAGAAGCAGTGACAGGAAAACCTGCGAAGGAAACAGATGTCTGCATTGGGATCCTAGTGAAAAGTGCTGAACTAGCCTTACTGCTCCATCCAGTGACTCAGGGAAACCCTTGTAAGTCTCCAGTTGTGGAAGAAGAAAGTCCCATGGCATCAGATCTCTCCCCTTTGGGAAATGGGGAAGCTCTTACTACAGAGAGTAAATTAGTTGGCAATAAGATAGCACAAGCTGTTATTACTAATTTTGATTACGTAAATGACTGCAAGCCTCTGAATGCTGAAGTTAATAAAGGAATTTTAATAGATCCTCTTTTGTTTAAATCAGACAGTAATATGGATTTTCAGAAAGGAATGTCATTTTCAGATGATGCATCAGATAAAGGTTTGGGAGATACAAGTGAAGGAGGAAGCAGTGGACTTTTTAGTAGAAGTGATTCAGAGGAGGTCTGTGGACCTCTGAGTGAGAAAAGTAGCTTGCATCCTAGGGATTCAGCATCCATTTTAAATAAAAGAGAAGATTCTTCCGAATTTTTCACTGATAAGGAGGATGACAAAAACATACTCTCAAATAAGTTAAATGAACAGGAAGGTACAACTGAAAGCTGTCCTACCCAAGTCCCTGACATGGAAACAGAAACTGCCTTAGAATCTGAAGAGCTTGAAATCAACAAAGAGAAGGTGACTTCTGTTAGAACGTTTGCATCCCAGTCATCATCAAGGTACAGATCTCATACTAAATCAGTTTTCCTACTATTTACAGAATCACAGAATCACAAGGGTTGGAAGGGACCTCGAAAGATCATCTAGTCCAACCCCCCCTGCCAAGGCAGGGCCACCTAGAGCACTTAAAAGTTCTAAAAGTTACTAGAAGTTCTGTTTTTGTCTGATCCTCCCCCAGCCGTATTTTAACCAGAGGTTCTGCTGGGGAAGGCTCCTCCTGTCCCCTTCATTCCTCAGTATTAATCGTATTCATCGCTGCCAAAGCAGAGTTAACCCCTTCCATTCCCTGTTGGGAAGGGCCGTTTGCTTTCCAGTGTCCTTCCTTTCTGCAATAAGCACACTGATTTCTCCCCGCTATGAGTCCTCTGCCTCTTCCTCTTAATCTGTTTCTACCTCCTCGAAACCCTCCCCTACTTACTTGTAATCCTTGAAAATATTTATCAGCCTTGTTGGCCACATACTTTTAATAATGGTCAGCAGAAGTGAGCATCTAATAGATGAAAATTTTAAAAGTATATGAAGGTGTAAGATATGCAGTATCCAGCATTCAATGAAAACTAAAATGAATTGTTAGTTGATTTAAAGTATTTACTTTCAATATAAATGTTATGAAAGATGTGTTGAAAAAATATTGACACAGGTATATACAGGAATGTATCCTGTTTCTATGCTTATCTTTTTTTTTTTTTTCAAAGGATTACTGAATAATCAGATTTTTTCTATTAGATCTTGCCTCATTTAGACCCATTTTTAAAGTAACTTCTGTGTAATTCCTTTAATTTGAAATAATAATTTCCTAATGTCTTTACATTTAAAAAGTGCAAAGCCTAAGGAACGCTGCCCGTCCAACCTCCCTGCATTCTCTGTTTCTTACAAGAATATGAAGAGAAGTCCATCACAAGTCTCTCTGGATACCATCTCTATTGATAGTATGATGCTAGAGGATCATTTCATAGAGAGTGATGGAAGTGACAGCCAAAGCTTTCTGGAGAAAGGTAAGTAGATTTAACAAAATATTTGTAAGCAATAAATGAAAATATTGTTTGTTACCAAAATAATACTTGAAAGGATTGTAGTGCAGCAAATCCTGGATGATTTTCAGCGCTATTTCCATTAGCTTCTCCAGTCAGTAATACCTGAGTATATTCACACCACATCATTTAAAGGGAAAGCAATAAGGTGTGCTACTTACATAGTGTTGCTTGATTAAACACTGCTTAATTTTCCTCTCTTGAGGAGAGTAAAAGCATCACAGTACTGCGTTGCAGCCCTGAATTAAGCAGAACTGTTCCCTACTTTACTTAAAAGCCTTTGCTTTGATTTTAAGTGTTTACAGGTTTGTACCCTGAATTGGTGTTATGCTTGAAGTGATAAAGAAGCTTTAATTTTAAGAGTAGATTAAAAAAAAATAGATTTTCAATAATACTCACCATGCTAATTACGAGGCAGATAGATCTGGTAGTCTCCTTGCAGCTTGTTCCTTACAGAGCAGTTCCTAGCTACTGACTGTCTAACAGCAGATATTTGTCCAATTTTTGCTCATCTGCGCATGTGTTTGCACTTGATCTGAGGGAAGAATTCAAGCATATGGTAGTTGTGTCTATATAGTCTCTAGCTTTGTGGACTTAGACAATGACCTAGTAGCTCTCTGGCAAAAGCAATAAAGGCATTTTCTAATGTCAGGTAATACAATAAGAAGACTTTATTGGTACTTCCTCTCTGACAAATTCTACTTTGAATAAAGAATGACAATTTTTTTTCCTGTAGGATTTCTTTTCAGTCTAGAGCAATAATGAGAAGAATGCTTCACTTGTAAACCTGTTATATATTTGGACTGTAGGAGTATTCCTGCATGTGCTTGTGTGGGAGTATGCCATAAAATACACTTTCTGTTTTAAATAACCTTTATATGTCTTTTGAGCTTGTTAAATAATATTCAACTGTGGGTTAAGTCTGCATACTTTCTAGTTGTCAAGGAAACACTACCATGATCACTCTAACAAAAATATATATAGCTTATTTCTCTAAATATAAACCAGTAAACATTTGCTCTAATGGCACTAGTTTAGATACGTGGCATGGAATCGTTAACCTTCATTTTCTGCTGGATCAGTTTTATATTTGATTTGGAAAACTAAAAAAGGCCCTTCACAATTTTTTAAACAATGCCTGTGGAGTGCCAGTTTGGTTTTGTCACTATATCCTGCCTTACCCACGCAGCATCTAGAAGTTTGAACTCTCTGTAAGAGGAATGGATTTGGGAGTTCAATCATAAATTTTTGTTTAATAAGCTGTTCAACTCATCTTAAAAAATGAGTTAATGTATGCATATAGTAACAGACACTGACTTTATTCTTAATGCAGGAGTGATTTAGGTTATGCTATGCTAACTTTGCGTTTTTTCTGATGTATATACGGAAGGTATTACAGCCACAAACTACCAAAGCCCATCAGAAAATGCCCATGAAGGAGGCACAGTGATTGAAAATTGTGATGGGTCATCTCCAGATGCCATGAGTGCTGCTTCAGAGAATGCCCATGAGACTAGTGAAGAAATGGTAATATTATTGCATTCCATTAGAATACATGCTCCAGTAAATTAATCCTTAAAATAGAGCTAAAATGAATGCTTTTAAAGGTGACTTCAAGTAGTTTTTGTTAGTATATTATGGAAGCCTATAGATTTAGGGCACTTGTATTAAGTACAAATGAATATAGAATCCAAGTTACACTGAGCATTCTCTGTCCTTGTTATCTGTATGGCCAATGTTGATAAATGACAGTAGCCACTTAAAAATGTCAGAAAATATTTCTGCTTTAGTACATAGCAATACTTTGTAATATCATCATGTTCTTCTATGCTCTGTTGAATATGGTATTTAAAAGGAGCTTTTCAACATTATCAAGTGTAGATAAAAGAAAGCACCATAACTTTCCTTAGCGCTGGTAGCATTCCGTTGTATTTGCAAACAGGAGTGTTAACAACTGCCCTTCTGGGTGAGATCAGAGATGCCTCTTGTCCAGGATTATGTCAGGGCAATGCCCAGTATTTAGAGAAGATTGTAAGAACAGTACATGTAGAGAGAGATTCCCTCCCTGAGACACCGTGTAAGGTCCAACTTTTTCCATTTGCCTATCCACTTATTCCTTGGTGATCTTTGCCGTGATCAATGCTGCTTAAATTATATTCTTGTACCAGTTAAGGTCATGAACTGGAAACCTAGGAGTGTATGGACTCAGAGAAAGGCAGTGAATTTACTGAAACCTGTAATATGCTTGCTGACATATTTTCCTCTCTAGTAATGTTAGTCTTGTAAACCTACCTTTGCTTTAAAAGTTTTGGATGACCTTCCTTTTATTTAAAAAAAAAAAAATTAAAAAAGCAGCTCACTTAAATGGTAGGTGCCTTTTCAATAAACTTTCAATCATCTGTGAGTATAGGTAATATAGAGAAACCAGAATTCATTCAGATTGTTATGCAAATGCATGTTGGCATATTTTTTTCTACTTGTAGGATATAACTAAAAAGTTATTAGAAAAAAGATCCCAAAATAATAGTAACGATGATGGACATACATCTTCTGGTACCAAAGCTGACTTTTGAAACTGGCTGCTGCTTTTTTTTGGAAGATACTGCAATCCAATAAATAGAGAAAAGGGGCTGACTGTTATGCAGATAGCCAAAGTTTAGCGATCTGTCCTGGTTCTTTAATCTGCTCTGATTCAGCACCACAAATGCTTGGTTTTGCTTATGATCTGCATGAAGTTGAAGCTTAGAAAATTTCAGGTGTCACACAGGTCATACGCTGCTTTGTCAGAGTGGGGAAAGTCTGTCTCGTTTTCATGACTTCTCTGGCCAATTCTGAATTAGTTTTAGTGAGTTATCAATACAAGTGTCTGTCTCTGGATAGACAAGCAGAGCCAATGGGTGCAAAAGGAAAAGAAGAAATGAGAAAACTTTGTGCTTTTCTGCGAGCAAGGGTTATGGATACAAAGATTCTTTTCCTTTTGTGAAGGAAAAGGTTTGGACAGAACTTAAATAACAGTGACCACAATTCATAATCTTACATTGTTTTATCGTAATTTTATTGACAGATGTCTGTTGTGGTTTTCCAAATATTTGGTGTTAATGGTGAAATTGACATCAGAGGTGAAGACACAGAAATATGCCTACAGGTCAACCAAGTGATACCAAATCAATTGGGAAATATCAGCGTTCGGCACTATCTTTGCAACAGAACTGTTGGTAAGAACTAACAATGAGATCTCAGCATTGTGAATTTCAAGTTGGAAGTATTTGTTCTAAGTTAATAAAACCACTGTATTAGCCTTAAAGCATAAAACCAATTTTACATTAGTACAATGGCATCCTTTTTATGCTGGTTTAGAATATATACTCTGATTTCTTTCCTAATTGCCATACCTTGAAAGGGAAGGAATTAAAAAAGAAACCATTTTTGATATTATGGGTAAAAAAAATGCATTGCATTCAATTCCGGTCATTAGTTTGTTTTTTAAAAATCAAATAAGTTGCATTACATTATGTAATTACGTTATGTTTTATGAAGATGCAATTCCCTTACTGCTCTAATGATACTTGGCTTAAATTGTACCTTGGTTTGAAGGGGTGTTTGTTTTCTTCCAGATCCATTTCTCTAGGTTAAATCAACACCCACAGTTTAAACAGGTTAATAATCTGTGGTTTAAGAAAAGTTAAAAATTGACTGTCAGGAAAGATGAGTTGCAAAGACAGCCTTTTTTTTTTTAAAAGCTTGATAGGAGCACAGGGTGTAATTTCATGACAGATAGTTGCACAACTAGATCAACCAGTGTATTGTCAGAGCTGTTCTTGGGCATGAGTACATATACATTCTCTGCCAGAAAACCTAGTTCACATACTGTGAGGTTTTTTTGCTTGGCGTGATGTACTGGCGTGCTACTTGATGTCACAGTTTGCTTTGCTCCCCTCTGCCAGCTTCCAGACAGATTGCTGGATGCCAGCTCTGCTCTCCTATAGGGTTTTTGGGGCAGATCCCTGATGCACCTGCTTACTGCTTCTGGTTCATCTCCTGTCCCAGGAAACAGCTATAGCAGCTGTTGGCTGCCATTTGTTTCCAGCCTTCCAGCAGCATGGATTTTCTTTAGGAAGTTGTGCTTGGTGGTGCAGCCTCTGATGCCCTAGATAAAGAACACATTTACTGGGAAGCTGAGCTGTTGCCAGCAGCTGCTGCCTGAGCAGCTGTTGCACGATGTTGCAGTTGCATTTGGGTATATGAAGGCAAGAGGGAAGTCCAGCAGGGAAGACTCATGGCTGACATTCAGTTCATGCAGCAGGCAAACTGACTTCTGGTTGTCTGTCACATCCTCTGTAAAAGCAAGAGGGAGTAAATAGTCAGAATGTGCCACCTTCCTGCTCTCATGTGGATCTAAAACTGGAACCAGCTTCCTCTGGTTCAGCAGATTATCAGTGTTTTGTGCACTGGCTGGTTATTTTGTTTTATGGACGAAAGGTTATAATGTGATTGGAATCTCCAAATGCTTCCACATCATATCTCTTCCTTTCTCTTTCTGGTGGGGATCTGGATGGGTGAGCCAACAACACTTTTTTGTGCATTGCTGGTCACTCCCGTTCTATAATGTACATCATCATCTTCTCTCCACTGATGTTTCCTTCTCTCTACTGTAGGGCTGTGCTTTCTGTACTGAGTCAGGAATCTTCTGCAGCCACTGCTGCTCCCAGTCTCCTACATGTATTCTAACAGAAGAACTAAGGGAAAAACGGTTTAAAACAAAATCCAGAGGATCAAGGTTGGGAAAAAGCTGGATAATTGGATCAACAGAAACAATTTAAATGAGTTAATGGTAACAAAATACAGCTAAAAGAACCAGAGAGCAAAAGCTTAAGAAAATATCCCAATAAAAACAACCCCCTTCAAGATCTTTAGAAAAACTTATTCAAGTGCTGAATTAACAATTGTAACCAGCAAACTGAGGAACCATGCAAAGCAATGAATAATCAAGCCATAATTACAGGCTGCAAAGGTGTTCTGGGTAAAAATAGCCATTTAAAACCTTCTATACTGTTAATGCAGTAGGTGTAGAAAGGAAAAAGTGTGCCTATTAACCGGAAGAAGTTTGAGGGCCATGTGGCAGCTGTGCACTTCCCTGCTGCAGGGCATTGCCTTTATCAGATCTTGTCTGGCAGCAATAATAAAAGAAGGGGGGACAGAGTATGGCAGAGGTACTCTGGGAAGGACAGTGCTTTTACTGAGACCTTGTCATGCTTAGAGAAGAAGAGTACAGCAGTTCGTAGCAGTTCCCAAATTGCTTAATGCAATTTTTGCTCCATCCTTTCTTGACTGTGCCCCTTTCAGATATCTGCAAGATAACCAAGATTGACTTCATGGCTGAGACTTAATGTGTGGTCTTTTCTTCTGCTGTTTTTCTACACTTTGGTGGATTCTTCTAGCAATGATGCAGGCACTCTTTTCCGGTCTGGAAATACTTAGGGCACATAGTGCTTATTTCTCTCTCTGTATTTGTGGGAAGAATGTAGATCCTTGAGGGAAACAACGTTTCCCAAACCAATTGCAGAGACTCGTTGGACAGCGTGGTCATTGTTCTTCCATCTGGAGAGTTGCCCTTCCTTTCAAGGACTGTTGGTAGCTAGTTCTCTCTGTCTGGACTAGAGCCACAAAAGGTACCTGATACTTGGCCTGTGCTTTTGCTTTTTTTTTGTTGGGCTTGGGATGTTTTTTGTTTGTGTGGTTTTTTGGGTTTTGGTTGTGGTTTGTTTTTTTTTTTGTTGGGGGAGGTATGAGAACTTAAGAATAATGTTCTTAAACATTGGGATGATTGAAGGATGGAGTCACAGATGTTAGTGTTGTGGAAACCTCTATTCACAGAGGTTCTGGTTCACAGCAGAGGCTGAAGATTCTCATGTTCATCTACAGTTCTTCCCACTGGTCTTTGTCAACCCAGACTGATGATGTCTTCATCTACCCTGACTCTAGTGCCAATGGATGTGTGTATATGCCCTGACTCTGCTGCTGCGCTAGGTCATCCATGAGAACTGGGCACCATACAGGCAGAGGAACTCAATTAATCTGCAGATAGAAAGGGAAACAAATTACTGTGCCAGGCTGCTGTAGCTCCAGGCTGTGTCTGTTGCATGCTGTACTGAAACTTGAAATGGCAGTTTTCAGACCTGTACTACATTCAGACTGAGGCGGTATTACTGGAATAAAGTAACTGCTTCTTGCTATAGGTCTGTCTAACTGCACTTGGCCTAGAACATTTGACTAGTCTGCATTTTCTGGGATGATTGTAGTGTGTTAATTATTGTTCTCCTCACCCCTCCTCTTTCCTCACTTTTTTTTTTTTTTTTTATTTTTCAAATAGGCATATACAAACCAGACACTGATACAGTTCCTCCTGCCTGCTCACAACCCTCTTCCCAGTACTCTCCCGGAGCCCTTTTCCTGGAGCTGGCTTGTTTAGTTATAGTTGGTATCCAGAAGCACTGTGTGCATCTGTTTTCCTTAGTTTGGCTCCCTCTCAGAGAAGGCACATTGTCCAGGCACATAGTAGGTGTTTAACTTTTCTAGGCGCCATATCAGCATCCCCACTAGGGATGTGGTCCACTTCTCCAGTTGTTAGCAACCTGGAGCAAAGCCAGTTTTGCCCCAATTGTGTTCTCATAGGTTCTCATTAGGCACTTTATAAGCCACTGCTGAAGGTTCCAGAGGCAGCTCAAGAGCGATCTCGTCTGTAGTTTTGAAAAATAATACATCGTGTATTGCTTAAGAGGAACGGAACAGGTAATGTTCCCCTACTTCTGCTTCTCAAGAAAAACAGGAATTCCTCCTAGGTCCAGAAGAGGAGAACTTTCTATGACTGATAACCTGCCATTGCTGGAGCTTGACTATGGGTCTGTCTCTGGCCAGTGACAGGGCTAAGCGCATGTGGTACTTCTGCAACTTTGCAACCACAGAAAATCTGTTTCTGTCCATAAAGAGAGCTGACGCTCTATGATCCTATCTTGAAAAGGCTTTGGGGATCTAGAGATACTCATCTTGGGGACAAGAACTGGGGAAAATGCAAAAGGGATTGTTGCAAAGACCTGTGGTATGTCAGTGGGAGGCTGCTGTACCTTCAGCGTGGACATGTTGCCCAATCTGCATAACTTTTATTCATTCAAAGCTAACCTCCTAAGTTTTCAAATTATTCTGGCCCAGCATAGTGTCAGTGTGACTTAGTGGATTGTCATCTAGTTTCTACAGTTTTGATCTGTGCATCATCTGGTTTGGCCTATTAAGAACCTGAATCCTTAAATATTAATGCTGTGAACAGTTGTTACAGCATTGCAGTAGCAATTAACAATATCCTAACGATACCTTTTAAAAACATGTTTGCATGCTGAAAATGTCTTTTCTTTAACAGGATACCTGATTATAGACTTGATATATCAAAAGGCTTGTCTCTCACAAATGTAATGTGGTCAGCAGGGACACCCTGGACTTTTAACCAAGTGCCTTGTAAACCAGATGCCTAGTTTCAGAAGCAACGTTAATTCTGTGAAGTGTGGTGTTCCCTTCTATACAGGCATCCAGGCTAAGTTTTACTGAAGAGAAGCAATGTAACTTGCAGCCCACCAGCGGGCTGTGTTTTTATTTTGCAACGCATGTCAGATTATCCAGAGTAGGTTATCTCTGAAATGGAGGGTAAAGCATGCTGCATTCCTTACAGCAGGCATTATTACTGAACGTTAGTACACGGCAAAGAAGCCAGCACAGAGGGAACCTGCACTTCATCGAATCACTTGGTAGTTGAGGGTAGAGGAGTGGACACGATGTCAAGATGTCTCTAGTCCAATCCTGTTCTCAAAGCAGGGTGAGCTCTGAGATCAGGCCAGGTTGCCCAGGGCTTTATGCCATTGGGTCTTGGGAAGGAGCTCCAAGGGCAGGGACTGCCCAGCCTCTCTAGGAAGCCTGCAGCACTGCTTAATTTTCCTCGTTCCTTATGTACAGTTTGAACCTCTCTTGTTGCAATTTGAGCTGCTGTCTCTCAACCTTCTGACGAGCACCACTGTGAAGAGCCTGGCTCTGCCTTGATAACCTCATTGTCGGTATTGGAAGGCTGCTAGTAGATTTCCCATGCGCCTTCTCTTCAGCTTTCTGGCAATTGCTCATAGCTGCACAAGCAGAAATCAAGAAGGGGAGATTACAATAACCTGCATGGCAGTAATATGGGAAGAGGAGAAAGAATAGTATTAAAGAAACAACAATAGAAAAAGGAAGTCTTACTTCATCTTTAAACTTTATCCACTTCTTTTTTCCAATTTCTAAGCTTGCAAACGTTGGACTTTCCTGAGGGAACCAAAATTTAAACCAGGAAGCTTTTTTTGTTTGTTTTAATTCTCTCTAATTTCTTTGTTAGATGTTCTACTAATACAAATTGACATAATTCAGTTGCTTTTACTTGAGTTACTTTGATTTCAGCTTTCAAGTTTCAGTGTTTGCTGCTTAATATAATTACTGTGAAGTACTGTAAATATGCTTTTTGACACAGGTAATTTCTGTAGGTCAGCCACCATAGTGACCAAATGACTTGAGAATCCCATGGGGGCAATTATTTCTGCCGGTGAACCCTCTTTTTTGTACAACAAATGGATACTGTGCAATTCCCTGCTCTCCCCACGATACCTGGTTACCTTAAATATTTTAATTTTTATTTTATTTATTTTTTTATTTTTATTTTTAGAACTGTTTAGTTGAATTTTGCTGTTGTCTTTACTGGTTAAACATACTGTAAGTAACAAGAAACTACTAGGGGTTTTTTAAGGTTCAAATCTACTGCCAGCTAAATAACGGAAGCACCATGTGGTCATGTTCTCCATCTTACTGGATTGCTGTTTATGTTCCTGCATGTTTGCAAGTAAGTTCCTGAGTCAGGAAATTCTGCTTTTCCAAGAGAATACCTGCTCTTCTGAGAGAGAGAAGTGACTTAAATGTTTTTCTGAATTAAAATTGAAGGAGTTAATGGAGACATACGCGCAAGAATTGTTTTTCCATTATCGAGACATTGAGGAAACAGAACTTTTTTTTTATTGTTCACAGTGATACTTCTCTATTGTTCTTTTCTGTTGTCACAGTGAGGTACTAGTCCTTGTCTATACTGTTTATTCTTCTTCAGTACTTTGAAGTGATGTACTTAGACGTTTGCTCTGAAGTTCTGTATTTGTGACCCTGTAATTCGTGGATAGTACCTCTAAAGTACTTTTGGAAAATAAGTTGGACAATAGAGCTAGAAGTAACCGCACCATAATTGCTTTTTTTGTACATTGCAAAATTGTAATGCAAATTTGTTTTCCTTTTGTAACAGGTTCTGACTGTAAATCCATGGCTGGACCAGTTAAATCATCACCTGAGATTAGTTTGAGATGGGAAAGTGGGCCTAGTGCTGTCATACATTCTCTGCTGGCTGTAAAAAATGGTTTTCTTCAGTGTCACGTAGAGAACTTCAGCGCTGAATTTCTAACCTCTTCCCTTACAAACATTCAGCATTTTCTAGAAGACGAAACTGTCGCAGAAGTGATGCCTATGAAGATAAAAGTTTCTAATGCAAAGATTAATTTAAAAGTATGTTAACAATGAGCTATTTGACTGCTCTAAAGAAATGGTATTCTTGTTTCTTTGATGATAAACTACTAATCTGGATACAGCTCACTTCAAAGGAACTGCTATCATACTCTGGAAGGTCTTTAGATAACACTAAAACAATTTAAAAATCCATAGATTTGGTTAGCTCTGTGGTATGCCTAGAGGGGAATTCTCTGCATGACCAAGCTATTTACATGGGTTAATATTTTATACTTTCTTCCTCCTCTCCCAGTCTCTTTTGTAAAGTGACAGAGTGACAGCGTCTGGGAGTTTATATCTAAGGGATGCCAAGATCCTGGAGGCCCAGGGTGGGTTTTTCTGGTTGAGCCCTTTTGCTGAGGCATACTGATGTTTTTCTAATTACAAACCACAGATTTCAGAGATTAATTCTGTCTCCTGCTTAGAGGACAGTTCTTTTCATTGAAAGTTCAATACAAAAGAAGGAAAAAAAGTTATGGGAATTCCAGTTCAAATAACTTGAATGCTGTTTCTTAGAACCCAGATTTCATGTTCTAGAAACAGATACTAAATAATGCAAGCTTTTCTCACCAGCGAAGCTTAGAATAGTAACATTAAGAGGACACTCCTGCTCAAGTTTCCTAGGGGATTTTCTTTCAGACATTTATAGGAGATGATGAGTTTGGTGCTGCACAGCTATTGAATATAAAGATAAGGACACTTTTTTTTTTTGAGGGGGACAACAAAAAAATGAAGATAATTGTAACATCGCTTTGTAAATTAATAGTCACCCATGTAAGCTTTGAGGACTGGAATAGCAGCTCCAGTTCTGCATCTGGAGCTAAGGCCTTGATTCTGCTAAGATCATTCTTGCCTGGAAGGGCAATTGTTATCCCTATGGTGTTCTACTCAAAGTGCATCAGTATTCCCTCTCTCTGTGATGCAGCTTTTCCACCCCCTGAGGATCTTTAGGCACTTCTTTAGGGCTGTTTCTGCTACAGGAGTAGCATGAGCACAAAGCTCTGTAAGAGCTGCCAATCTGTTCCTCAGACTTGAATGTATCACAGACACGAATGTCCAAATGCAAACCACAAAGTCTTAACATACAGTCATTGAATTTTAAAACCAGGGTTGTGCTGGTTTATTGGTAAGAAAGCAGACTTCAGCAAAATGTTCTTGAGGAAGCAGCTGTTTGAGGTGGGGAACATACATTAATAAACTGGCCATACGAGCCTGCTTGGCAGCGAAAGCACTGAAGTGCTCACTCAGCGGTGCGCACGGGTCACAGCGAGGTTACTCACGATGGTTGACAAACTGCGAATTTGACGTACAGGCGATTCGTGATAAAGAGCGGAGGATGTGGTTCAGATTGACGCTGCATTGCCTATTCGATGCAGTATATTCTTCTATTTCTTCTGTAAGAGATGATGCAGTTTGTTTCATGGGGGGAAGAATTCAAGAAACGTCATTTTATTTTCAGCATTTTCTACTGCAGTCTCAGTGCTGTTTCAAGAAACTTCAGCAGTTATATCTCAACAGCTTCCTTGCTATGTGCATAATGCTGATATACATAGTTTCTGATTATACTGGCTGCGTTATTCTGCTTGACCAGGATGATGAACTATAAAGACTTCCGGGGAGACCCCAAAAGAAGTAATTTGTGAAGTTTCTCTACTGTCAAGTACAGGAATACCGCTGAACTGCGGCTGGTGTCATCCCAAACGAAATTCTAAAAAGACAAAATCCACTCAGGAAAGATAGCTGTACCCATTCAAACTTTAAATACTTCAAGGGAAAATCAGATACTGTATAGTGCAGGCTTCTTATCTCTGACTCTTGAGAGCTCCTGAGCTAAAGAATGTCTTGAGTTGGGATATAATCTTATTGAGATGTCTGTAAAAATACTTTGAAGTATTTTAGTCAGACTGTATATATTGAGTTCAGCAGACTTACGCCAGAGATAAATTTGGGCCTTTCATATGATCCCCGGAAAAAAAAAAATAATGGAGCAAGAGTTTAATGGAGATCCCATTAGAAAATTCTACTCTGAAATGTTTCCTTTCAAGTTTCATTAAATCCATTTATGTTTAATTGAACATCTTAATTAGCTATTTTGATTTCCTGGTAAACTCATTTTTGAATATTTGTATTTTTTAGGATGACAGTCCACGTGAAAATCTCAAGGCATCTGAGCTGGTACCCATAAAACTACATATTGACATACTCTGGATAGAAAGAAACGATGATGGCTCTTTTCTCATTAGAGGTCTGTATATTCCTGCACCTTGATATCTCAATATTATTACTTAATTATTATTAATAGTGTTGTTTTCCTTTGGGCAGAGATGTGGCTAATAATGAAAAGATAAACAATGACAATTTGTGTAAATTGTGTGGCCATATACCTGAATTCTAAGTGTAGTCACATACAGGAAAATTAACTTTTTTGAATAGTGTGTTGGCTGTGATGATAACCCACAGCTGATCCATCTGAGAGAAATAAAAATCTGCACATAACCTCATCAGGATGTGCTTCATCATGGGATATCACTTCGTTGTGATACGCCTAAGGTTCCTTTGACTATAAACCAAACAAAAAAATTGCCTTTCTTTACAGATTACCCAGGTGGGTTACTTGTTTTTCTGGTTTTGTGTTGCAGGTAGTGCTAGAGAGTATTGTAAAACAAAAGACTATTTGAGAAGTGCAAGTAGCAGTTTTCCATTCTGTACATTACCGTGGTGTCCTGGCAGCTCACGGCTGGGATTGCACTGAGACTTGCATTGCGAACAGCGATTTAACATCACACTTTTTCACGTATAATTTTTTTTTCTACATGCGTGAACAAATACTAAATACTTGTAAGAAGGCAGTACATTTAGAGCTGGAACTTTACTGCTGTCTTTTACAAACACGTCAAAGAATCATAATCTAGGTTAGAAGAAGCTTCTAGAAGTCATCTGGTCCTACTCCTTGCTTGAAGCAGGGGCAGATCAGATCAAGTTGCTCAGTGCCCTGTCCAGTCAAGTTTTGAGCATCAAAAAGGCAGTACCGCAACCTGCCCTGAGTAATCCGTCCCAGTGTTTGACCACCCTTGTGCTTAATTTTTTTGGTAATGTCTAATTGGAATTTCCGTTGTTGCAGCTTGTGTCTATTGCCTCCTGTCCTGCCACCTTGAGACAGATGTGCTTGAGCACTTGCCAAGCACCTCAGGGAAGTCTGGTCCATCTTCTCTATACCCTTCCACTAGGCTGACAAAGGTGGTATTAAGATCACCCCAAAGCCTTCTCCTCTTCAGATTTGACAAGCGCGTCTCTCTGAGCCCTTCATTTGTACATCATGTGCTCCTGGCTACTATTATCTTGGTGGTCCTCTACTGCCGGTGTCTTTCTAACACTAGGGAATCCAAAATTGGATCTGGTATTCCTGGTGTGGTCTCACTGGTATAGGGGAATAATAACTTCCCCTCAACTAATTAGCTATGCCCTTGCTAGTACAGCCTGTCTGTGCCTGGCCTTTGCTGTCAGAGCTCTCTGCTGACTCATGATAAATCTCATTGACCAAGGCCTACAGGTCCGTTTCTTGCACTGTTGCTTTTTGTCCAGCTGGTCCCCAGCTTGTAGTGGAGCAGGAGGTTATTTGCTCCCAGCTGCAGGACTCCACATGGCTTCTGCTGAATGTCATGAGGCTCCAATCCTGTCCAGGTTCCTCTGAAGAACAGCCTTGCCTCTCAGTGCGTCACTCACCCTTCAGCTTGGTACTGTTCACAAAATTGCAGAGAGTGGGCCCACCCTCTCACCCAGGTCCTGAATATATTATTCCAGCCATGTGCAGTGTAATATATGACTTGAAGAGGAGGCTGCAGGATGATCTTGATGGCCCCTTCACCTACCTAATGGGAAGGTATAGCAAAGGTGGCCCAGACGTCCCAGAGGTACGCTGTGGCATGATCTGCTTGTGTTTCAATTTCTTCATGTTAGCTACTACGTTGTTCGAGTGTTCAAAGATGGTCAATGTATTTTGGTCATCTTTTTATACTAAACATTGGAAGAAATAATAATTTAGTGAGAAAATACGCAGTTTTAAGGTTGCTTTCAGATCGTATTTTTTCCCCTTTTTGCTGAAGTGCTTTGATCCCTAGTCCTGCCGTGGACTGCTCAGGTACAGTGACTTCAAAGGCACAGGTCAAACGCTATCTGCACGGCAGTGATTTATGTATCTGCACTGCTGCGTTTGTGAGCCCTCACGTGTGTGTGTGTGCTGGGAGGAAAGGGTAATGAACAAAGAACTGGTTTAGAAGGAACTGAGCCCTCACGAAAAGAACAAAAAACAAAAACAAAAACCAAAAACCAAACCAAAACACCCCCCAAAATCAGAAAACAAGCCAGAGTATTTTCTGGACTCCCAAGAACCATGGCCCTCCATTCTTCCCTTGATGTCCAGCAGTGTATTTTAATAGACGTTACGGTGCACTTCAGTTACACGTGTGAGAAATGTTCTTTAGTGCCAAGTCATTTAAGTTATTTTCTAATTTAAAAACTTAATCCTACAGGTTTATGTCACTATGTCTTCAAATGTAAATGCAGTCTTCAGAGCTGATTTGGATTTGGAGACAGTATATTAATAGCTCTCAAACTTCTAATCAGAATGCATATTCTGTGGTGATGATATTGGTCACTATAAAAATGTGATAATTTTCTTCAGGCTGGAAGCTACATATTGCTTCTTGTCCTGCCTCCTTTACTTTCTGTCTTTCTTCAAAAGGGTATATGACTTTAAATTATTTTTTATTCTTAAATCTGATTTTGGGAGGTACTTAATCTTACAAGTATATTTGTTTAGGTGGTTCATTTTGTACTGATGAGAATCAAACTTTTTCCAAAAAAAAAAAAAAAGGTGACAAAAAACCCCAAGGCACTTCTCATGAGTATCTCTCTGTGATACAGACAATCAAAGAGTAAATGATGTGTCAAAGATGAAGAACTCAAGTAGTGCGTTGCCGCAAGCAACTGGACCTGTTGGACATAAAACACAGGACCAAGCCACGCAGACTAGTTGTGAAATTCCCAGACCTTCTAAATCAAGCAAGGATTCATCTGACTTCCTTAAAAATGAGGTATTAAGAATTCCTTTTGATTCCCTCTCCTCCCCCCAATTATGTTACAGTCATTAATCATCATAATTGTTACATTATCTGGGGGTGGGCTTGAGGGTTTAGGAAAGACCTCTAAGATCATCAAGTCCAACCGTTAAACCCATCACCTCCATGTCTACTAAACCACATCCCGAAGTGCCACATCTATGTGCTTTTGAACACTTCCAGGACGGTGACTCCACCACTTCCTTAGGCAGCCTGTTCCAGTGCCTGACCACTGTTTTGGTGAAGACTTTTTTCCTAATATCCAACCTAAACCTCCCCTGGAGCAATTTGAGGACATTTTCTCTTGTACTATCAGCTGTTGTTTGGGAGAAGAGACCAAAACCCACCTCACTACAACCTCCTTTCAGGTAGTTGTAGAGAGCGATCAGGTCTCCCCTCAGCCTCCTCTTCTCCAGACTAAACAAGCCCAGTTCCCTCAGCTGCTCCTCATAAGACCTGTGCTCCAGCCCCTTCACCAGTTTCGTTGCCCTTCTCTGGACAGACTCCAGGGCCTCGATGTCTTTCTTGTGGTGAGGGGCCCAAAACTGGACACAGCACTCGAGGTGCGGCCTCACCAGGGCTGAGTACAGGGGGACGATCACCTCCCTGCTCCTGCTGGCCACGCCATTCCTGATACAAGCCAGGATGTTTGTAGTATGGTTCAGGACTTTGGCATGCAAAATAAATTTAATGCTACTTTCTAACTAGGTTAATAATACACTGCAGACCGATTCCTCTCCTTTAATCAGAGGGAGTTTTATGAGGGAGCAAGTCCCTTCCCATTTTCCTCATCCCTGTACAACACAGCTCCCAAAGAAAAAGGACTAGACTGTTAAATCGGACCCTTACTGACCTATCAATCATACCTGGACAGGGACCCACACGTCAATTTGGCTGCTTTTTCCCCCACTGGGTAAAAATCCATTCTGAGAGTTCAGAACCCGGTGTCACTTTCAGCCCACTCCAGAATGGAAGGGGCATAGCTAAAGCCGTGGGTAACTTGCCTTTGAGCCAACTGCGTCACCTCTCTCCCTGTTCTGCGTCATTGGCTGGGAATCAGTCGCAATTGACCCGGCCCCAACAAACCTGCACTCAGCAGCGAATGTGAGCATCTGGTACTGTAGAAGGTACTGTGATGGAAAAAGTTGTCAGTATGGGGGAATACTAACGACTCTCTCTTCTAACCCGCTCGTTTCAGCTTCTTGAAGAGAATGAATGTCTCAAACAGGAACTAGCCAAAGCCAAAATGGCTCTTGCTGAGGTCCAAATGGAAAAAGATGCCCTGCTTCATCGTATAAAGAAGATGAATGTGGATCATCAGTAGGACAGTGTTCTTTCTGTTGGCACAAGGCATCATCAACACAACTTCAGGTGATGGTGGCACCTAAAATGCTGTTTGTAAATCGCTGGAAGATATGTTTGGTTTTTTTGTCACAGACCGTTTTCTCATTGCGAACAAAATGTTTGTGAACTAGTTACTATTCCGAAATTATCATTAAACATTGTAACTTTTTTCAGCCCATTTTAAACTGAAATGACTTTGGAAAAATCAGTTTTTACTGTACTTTATTAATTTACTGAAGGAAAAAAAACCCCCATATCATCTACTTTTAATATTATCAAAGGAGATGTTATTTTTAAAATGTTTTCTGAGAAGTGGATGGCCCAGTGATGAAAGAAGGTGCGTAATGGAGTTAAATGTACCATGCCTCATTAACAAACCGTACCTCTCTTTGTTAAGATTATATTGGTTTATTATTACTAGAAGGAGGTTACATTTGCACTAAGATGATACGGGCTAGATCCTCTAGAATAGTATAGCTGCTGAAAATTCAAATACCAGCCCTAAACTGGCCCTACATTCAGTGTAATTTGCCCAGAGTGGATTTTAAGAATAATCTTCTGGTGCTATAGAGTTCCCTATACCCTTTCCATATGAACTCCTAAAATACCACAGTAAATGCTGGAGAATTTAAGTAAGAGGGGCTTCCTTCTGCGGGAAGTTCGGCTGTATCTGTACAGCTGATGTAATCTAGACATCCACCCTTTTCCCCCCTCTCTCTGTGATGAGAACACAGCCCTGTGCAAAAGGCGAGCTTTGAGCCGTTTTGCGTGCGTGTCTGGCTTCTGCACACCTGTCTCAGACATGCCCAAGGATTTGGTCTGGTGTATTAAATATGTCACGACAATGCTTGTGAGGAGGGGGTTGGAAATCCTACAGGGATTCGTTAATTGTATATTGCTTTTTTTTTGATAAAAAAGCTGTAGAGAATAATTTAATTACCCAGTGAAATTGTGAGATTACATGAAATGTAACTATACAGTTTAAATAATGGGTGATTTGTACAAATGGAAGAATAATTTTCAGCTAAAACCTGGTACAGATGAATAAATAAAAAAGCACAACACTGTAAAATAGAGAATATAAGAGTGTGCTTCTAAACAATTTAACAAACAACATACCAAACCATACATGCCTGTAAGAGATTTGTTTTTGCTAGAAGTAAAAAGGACTGAATAATTTCACGAGTGACCTTGAATCTGACTACTGAAAATCCTTTAATTGCTACCACGATTGTTTCTGCTCCATGGGATGTTTGAGGGAAGTTTTGTTTGTAGAGATGCAGACACATCTCAAAGTGTTTCAGTATCCTGTGGTTTGACTTTGTATATTCAGGCTGTCAAACTAGTTTTAATTAAAATGGTTTTCATTAAAACTTTTTGGAGGACACAGAATTTACACTGCTGAAAATAGTTCTTGAAAGTATGTAGTTTTTAATCAAGAGCTCTGTGGAAGAACTGGTTCAGGCACTATTTTAAAGCCTGCCTTATGAAACCCTAGTTGAAACTCCCTTTAATGCCCATGGAAATTTTTGTCTTATTATTCTGAATAAGATGAAAAAATATACACACAACTGTTTCTAATAGAGAAACTAAATATTTATATTTGGAAAGGTATTTTGGACAATGCAGTATTAAATATGAATAGTCCAGTTTCATATGAAAAACATGTCAGATTCAGGGGAGGAGTTCTCCGATGGTTTAGTTCTGATTGGTACTAGTAAAGACCGTAATTCTTACTCAGTTTGTCCCTGCCGAGATCTAGTTAGAATTATTCTGAAGAAAGGAATGTATGGAGTGCTCAGTAGCATGTTGCTGGAATAATACATTGAGAATTGTCTAATTTTTAAAAAGAAATAAACAGCAATATCAAATGCCTGTCCTTATTACTGCACAAGCTAGTACCTGCTGCTTTGGGCAAAAAACCCAAACCAAACCCAGAACGATAACCCAAACCAGCTCTTCTCAGTACAGACGTTGAAATTCAGGCTATCACTTGCGCTTCATTGTAACTGAATACATTTCTGTTTCATGGCAGTTTTGTGGTAAATGAGCATCATCTGTGGACAGCCCAGAAGAGATGGGTGTGCTTGGCTGGGGACATGACGGTACCGAGTGTGATGGTACTGTGTTGCTTTGAAATGGGTTTTGCTCTTGAAGAAATGCAGAGGGAGAGGTAGTTTATTAACGTGTGAAAGTGCAAAGTTAAACTAAGCCTTAATAGGTTGTACTAAAAATAGCGATTAAAGGCCTCAGATGAAATAAAAGGGCTTAATTCATTCTCAGGGCTTTGGTAGTTTTCATAACCACCTTAAATCCCAGATGGGAAACGTGCACAATCAGGAGAGCCTCTTGAATGACTCACCACTGAATCTGCAAAGAACTAAGTGGAACACAGTTTGGAGAACTTTGATGTATACAGAAAACTGACTCCAGAAGCCTTGCAGGCAAACTGTTACCAAGTTTTATCCTCCATTTTCTGTGGAAATGTAAACAGGTCTACAGATTAGGTTAACACTCATTCAGCTATTTGACTCTCTGAGAAAGCTTTCAAGCGAGCTCGGCCTGAAGAGGCTGTGCCCTTTGCCGGGCCAGGTCATTGAAGCATTCTGGCATGCACTGTTCAGTTCTCACAGTAACCCTGACGTTGTTGGTAGGCACCAATTTCCAATCGGCCTTACAGAGTTACTTGCAAGAGGCCTGTCGGAGAGGCAGCTTCGTAGAGATCACACCTGTTCTCTGATGTCCCTGCTCCGGCTTCATGACAGTGACTGGTCCAGTTCCTGGATTAAACCCACCAGGGCTGTTGGCACAGGGCACCACCATGCTGGCTGGGAGGGAACTGTGGGTTTTTTTTCTGCCTAAGTCCATAATTTTCTGGTCCCATTAGCTGTGTCTGTACAGTGTCTCCCCTAGGAACTGACTTGGAGTCTTAAACTGGGATCATAATTGATCTGTAAAGGATAAAAGCCAGCTACAGAGCTGGCTACAGCTACAGCCAGCTTCCTAAGTCTGACATGGTAACGGTTACCTTTATCACAGTCTCTTTACCTTTATTATGAATAATAAAAGTGCAGACTTTTATCAAGCAACTACATTTCCAAGAGTACAAAATGTGCAAATGTATTTCAGGAGCAAACCCTTTGCAGTGACCAGATTTCAGGTAAGTAATGATGAAGAAAATGGTTTCTGTGTGAAAAATGTGCTTGTTTTGGTCTAGTTTTCTTAAAACATTCATCACAAAATGCTTGAAGTAGATTTCAGCTCACTGTTGCTATCTGCAAATTTTAAAGAGTACTTCAGATTCAGCTGTTGGTATAAATCCATGTCTTTTTATCTACTGTAGGAACAGAAAATGACCTTGCTAATACGTTCAGTAGCAATGAAGTTGTGGGTACCTGCTGTGAAATCCACTAATTCATCCCTCTCATAGGGAAATGAGTTTTTTGACAGCTCTGCAACACGCCCTTATCTTTTTTTATTATTTTTTAGTCTTCCAGCCCGTGCCAGTTCACTTTCGCTGACTGTCTTTTGACTAGCAGCCCTGTTTCCTCTGCCTGAGTGAAGATACCTGTCCGTGTGAGCCTAGCAGCAGGCTGTGTAGCACTGAAGTGTGCCTCTGATATGTTCAGGCAAACGTGTGGCTTCGAGTGGCGCAGGCAATCTGCGCGGAGTTGCGCTCGCTTTAGTTTTGTGGTCGTGTACCTCCTGGTCTTGTATTAATTACTAATGACATGGAATCGGAAAGCATGAGCAGCACAAAGATCATGTCAATCACCATGAAGGGATGTAAAAAATGTGTGGTGACGCTAGGAATAGTGGTCTCGTGCCGGAGGAGCAAAGCTCCATTTCTCAAATTAAGAGAAAACATAAAGATTATAGTAAATACAATCTGCATTCGGTTCTATGTATTTTTTAGCATTCTTACATAAAAATTTTAAAACCTCATATTTCTAAAATAATTTTCTCTTTGAAATTTGCTTTAGCGTATTATTTAAATTTGATGGTCGCCTTATATTGCTTGTAGAGGGCCAAACCTATTGTCACTTCAGTGAAGTAATTATGGATTTATACAACTTTCAAGCAGCTTAAACCGCTTCATGAGTGTAAGCAAAGGTTAGACATTATATCTTTGAATTGTCTTGTTACTAATTAAAATCTGCTTATTGACTACTGCGTATTTTGTATATAAAAAATGAGAAAAAAAATATGAGAGGTATTTTTGGAAAACTTTAGAATTAAAAAAGATTTTTGCAACTTCAGCTTCTCAAATACTATAGAACACCTGGTAAGTATGTGTCTCACTACTTGCTAGCTCAAACAAGCTGCAGAATGCGAATCTTCAAAAATCACCTAAGCTCTTGATACCCTGTGTTCTCTCCCAAAATATGGGGAAGCTTCTGCCTCCCAGAGAGATGAATCTCTCATATTTCCAGCTACTGAAATGAGTAAATAGTAACTTTATTAAACTTTGGGTTTGTCTGCCATTGCCCAAGCCATAATATCCAGTTGCATTGAAGTATCTGTTATTTTGTTATTTCCTCACCATCTCCTGCCTTTTTTTTGGTTGCCATCACTCACTTTAATATGAGCAGCAGTGGAGTATATGTATTTCCTAAGCTTTTCCCCATGTAATCTCAGTCCTGAATCTTAGGTTGTCTAATAATTTCTGAGTGCATCATTTTGGAAGTAAAAATAAGATGCATCATAACTAGGTCAGAAACCATTAAAATGCTGATTGCTTTATGAGATGTGTGAGATAAGGACTAACGCTCTGCCTTCTGTGAGAGCTGGCAGCGTGTGGAGCGTAACGCATGAACTGGCTAATGCAGTTCCTCTGGGTTAGAGTATGTTTGAAACCACCGTGATCTGGTTTGCATTAGGTAATGGGTGTTTTAAATGTCTGAGGGAGACACACTGAACAAATGAGCACTGCAGAAGCGGTAGTCTGAGCCAGTAAGTGCTGGATAAAGAAGCAGCCTCTAAGCCACGTATCTGTGGAACAGATGTGCATGTCTTCACGTTGGCTGCAAACCTCAGTGCACCATTACCATGGAAGGTGCAACTGTCATCGGTACTTCTAGCACAGCGTAATTGCATTGCTCTGGTAACTGCTGAGGGTTTTAAGCATTGCAAAATATTTCTGCAATGAGAATTGTCATGTTGAAGTCTATGGTGGTTAACGTTTCACTGGTAAGACAGGCAGAGCTTAGTTCTCAGAACCCGCAGTGCTTTCAAGCCCGCATAAAGGAGGTTGAGCAGGGCTCTCCTGACGTAGGCACCGCTAGATGGCACGCCAGCAAGTCACTTGGGGCTTCGTTTCCTCGCGGGCACCGCTACGTCTCTCCTTCACTCGTGCACAGGCTGGTGAAACCAGAAAATGTCAGCACACAATTTGGAGTTTTTATAAACGTTTGGTGATTAATTTCAGAAGACGAAATTAAATCAGGCTTTTTTCACTTTTAATCGAGATAGCTTATCTTTGATTCTACAGCCTTCTTTATGCCATATTAATTTCTTCCTCTAAATAAGTCTTAGGAACTGCCTGAACACAGTTAGAAAAAAGACTTTCTACTCCCTTCTAGGTCTAAATAAATTCTAAAAACGTATTTTTGTACATATTGTCCCTTTTATAGTAAAATGTTTATCATATTTGTTGTGCTACCTCATCATCTTTAAAAAGTTTAGGAAACTTCTGGTTTTCCTATCATTGCACAGATAAACAATTCCACTTTGATATCATCAATTGATTTGTTGAAATTCCCTTCTAACTAGAAAAAAACTCTGATTTTACGCTACTAATTTTTAATAAAAGGAACATGTATAGAGGTTTCCTGTGTTTCTCTGGGAATAGCCAAATGTAATCCTTTACAAATGCTTACCTTACCTGCCCTCACCAGATGGTAATCTAACAGTGTAGTTTATATTAACACTATAGTGCGTGGTGAGTGATTTCGAGTCATTTCTTTTAATATCCTGTTTGGTTATTCAAAAACTTACAGGCAGAATGACTAAGCAGGGAGAAAAAGCAATCTACATAAAATTTACTGTAGGAATGGGGTCACTTTATTTTTGTCAAATAGTTAAGGAAAATAGCACAGAAAGCAGATGTTTTTTCATTCTTCTGGCATCCTAATGTGGTTTCTTCCTTCCACTTAATTTTTTAAATTTTATTTCTAATAAGAGACTGTAACTCAGGATAGGAAAGACAGTTTTTAAGGTGTCTCCCTGCAATGCCACATATTAGAACATGTTGCAGAATTTGACAATATGCTGGACACCGATGCAATTACAGTCACTTACCTGAACTGAATTCGGTGTAGAAATGAGGCTTCTCTGGTCAAACCTAGCAGGAAGAGCCCTGAAAAGTCATTTGCATCACAAAAGATGAATCTTGTAACACCTTAGATTCGATACTTCTGCAATATTCACCCCAAAATATCTATTTACAGACTTCTTGTTAACTTAAAACCATTTATACAACAGCTTTACTTAAAAATTATAAAAAATATATCATCTCCAGCATTTAATTTCTTATCCAGGAGTTATGTAAAAATACAGTAAGTTGCACATTGAGAAATTCTTTACAGCAGTTTCAGAGCTATTTGCTTTAACTGGATCATAAATCTTTCCAAATCACCAACAGCTGGCGACATGTAACTCTCATGGAAAACTGCAGGTTAAGTTTCCAACTTGTTTTCATCTGAAGATCTGTCTGAGAGTGGTCATGACCTGAATGGTGAGGTTCTTAAACCTTCCTTTGCAATTATCATAAGCGTTCCCAGCTTATGCAACAGGAAAGTATTCCTTCAAAGTCATAACGTTAAGAAGATTTAAAAAGACTCCTTGAAATGGGACTTGACAAAATATTGCAACAGGCAAAGGCAACGTGGAGTTAATCTCTTTTGCCTTTCCATTATGCAAAACCTGTCCCTTATTTAGCTACCGTAAGTCACTGCTGTCAGGAAAAGAGGTAAAAGGGAGAGTATTTGAAGTCAGTGCAGGGAAAACAATACACCAGAACAAATTCTGAGCAACTTATTCATGAAAACTTGTTCCTATCTGGCTGAATAGCTGTCATCCTTCTTGTCATTGTGGCTGCCTTTAAATCTACAGCTGCTGGAGTCAGAAGCAAGATTTTTACCTAGCAGCAATTAGTGAGTTATAAGCAGTAAGAGATTACTTTTTTCTTCCTCATCTGGTGATAGAAATTTGTGCATGGAGGAACACCATACTGCACGTGGTAGCTGGCTGCTAACTGACAAACCCTGCCATTAGGCTGTTGCTGTCATAATCTCCCGCTTTGCTGATGTCCCTTTGCTTTAAGGACCCTTGGAAACTTCTTATGCCGATCAGGAGAACCTACATAAAGTGAGACTTATGAATTACAGGAGACTTTATGAATATCAGGTACCGTGAGATCTCACCTGTAGTAGCATTCCTGAGATCCATTGGAAATGGGCCTGCCAGAAGAATCTGAGACTGAAGCCCGGGAGGTGAAGTTAGTGGCTGAAGTTAACTGAAGATACACGTCCTTAAGAAGGATGAGGCAGAGCTGTAACTCAAAACATCCTAAACGTGATGTACATTTTCACTACAGCTCTCCTAAGAGGGTAGTCTTCCCTGTGAGAAATATGGAGTGATATTAAAGAAGAGAAGGAAGTACAAAAGAGAGACAAAGAGAATTTTTTATGAAAGGAAGTTTAAAAATTGTGGCAAGAGAGAAACGTGCAGTAAATGAAGACATGCTGAATACTAAACCAGGTCGTATGAGTGTTTAGATTAGGTTAGATCGGGTACATTACAAAATGTACAAAAAGATTCAAAATAACCGGAAAAGGTGATTTGATGTAAAAATGATCCTACCTGAAACAACAGAAATTCACTTGGCTTCTACAGCAAATCTGAATTGTTGTTTCCTTGCTAAAATGGCGGTGGCGGGGAAACAAACCAGATCATAAGGCGTTAGGCCACTGCAAGGTAGTGTCTTCACTGGGATATCGCTCAGAGAAGCAAGAGTTTTTGGTGAAATGCTAACATCAAAATAAAACTGGGCAGTTCCATGTTTTGCTGTTTCAAATTAAAAAATGTTTTACGGTATCTTCACCCTAAAAAGGAATGACGTGATAAAATAGTGGTGTCACAGAAGCTCACTAATTTGCCATTACGAAACTTATTTTCAAGAAACTATAGTGCTTGGCAGGTTCAGAGGTGTGAAAGAAGAAACAAATGTAAGAAAAAAATTAATCACAGCAGTTATCAGATTTATGTGACTTAGGAATTTTCCTACTTGAATTTCATCCTACTTTAGTTATTCACCCTGCTTTAATACAGTTTCATACACTCTTCTTACACTGTGTTTCTTTGTTGGAGGGGAATCTTTTTAGCTCCAATTTGTGCTATACTTAATTATTTGATTAGAGATTACTTTGCATTAATTATTGCATATTTTTCTAGGATTATGCTAGCCTATTTGCATATCCGTAGCAGAGTGTGTCTCTGCGCTATCCTCTTAATAGAATATGGAAATGGAACATCTATCACAAAGAGCCGCACCAGTTCTCTTCCTGTGGAAAAGAAAGAAGATTAATTCCTAAGCGTGTTTTGCTGAATCAGCTCCAGTTAGAAGAGCGTCGTGGATATGCTGGCATTCCTGTAATCCTCTCTGCTACCTTTGGCACTGATGCTCTGATGTAGGTCAATACGCGATTGTATTCTTTAAACATTTATCTTACATTTATTATTTGTTGTGTGTGTTTCTGCCTCTGAGCTCTTAGCTTTGGCTTAGCTACTGAATTAAAATTCAGTAGGGCTTTTTGCCTGGGGTCGATAATCACCTTTGGTTCAGATATATAATGAGCGTAAATCAAACGAATTGGCTGGTTTAGCCATAGACTTTATCAATTATCATTTTTGACCAAAATTTAGTGTATGGTCTGAAGGGTGAAAATGAGAGAGTTGTCACATTAGCAAACAAATTACTCATGCTAATATTTTCCTCTAATCCAGTTACACGAGAGATAAATGAGACTTAGAAATTCACTGCATAACCACATCCTCTCATGCAAAAAGCAATAACTTTCTTCCCTAGGCAGTACAGGACTAGCTTTCAGATTTTAATAAACACTCTAGAATGTTGTTTTGTGGGGCTTGGAGAAGTAATTAAGAATGAAGAACCAACCTTTTTACTGTTGGGCTAACTGGATAAAATATGTCAGGGGCCCTAATCTTGTGCTGGGAGCAAAGTATCTGCTTCACAGAATCACTGTCTTTAACAAATACGGTATTAATTGTTCCTCTTGGCAGATAGCAGAAGCACCCTTAACATCAGAATCACTGTGTAGTTGCACGTGTACTGTACACAAACATAGTAAGCAATACTCTGTGTATTTAAATTTACATATGAAGACTACATTAAACTACCCTCTTACGCAAGTCAGTACCCTGAGTGAAGATAGATCAGCACGATGGTTGCTTGTGCTGTCTTACTGCCAGTGTGCTTGTGCAGGTAGCAGTCCCTGTGCTAAAAGGTGACTTACCAGAATAAAAGCACATGCAGCCAAGCGTGATGCAAAGCAACGCCAGGCCCATTCTAAGTTAAAATGTTTGAATGAAAAAATACATTAATGTGTTTTAAGACTATTCCCTGACAATTTGTGTTTCCCTAGTTCTTGTTCAGGAAAAGGGAATGGATAATGGTTTTATATTTACCTTTTCCATACCACTTATGATTTCATATGCTTCTATTATATCTCTCTATGGTTATCGTTGTTTTAAAGCTGAAGTGGCCCAGTTTATTTAGGCTATATGGAGGCTGTACTACACATCTGGTCATACCCCTTCTCCTCTACTTCAGTCCTGATGTAATCCTTTTGAGGCAGGACAAACACAATGGTTTTATACACTGGCATAAAGGTGCTCATTTCCTTTCCTAATAACTCCCAATGATTTTATTGGAGATGTAACAGCAGTTTTGGAATTGTAAAAGGAGAATTCAAAATCTCCATACTATGTTGCAACAGAGAAATCATTACTTCCTTTGTCAGTGTTGAATTCCACCTCCTATTTGCCTATCTGCTAGAACAACGCCATAATGTACTCCTTCATACTCTGTTTGAGTCCGAGCTATTCTGAAACCTGTCGTTTCATTAGCAAATTTTGTTACTTCACTTCCTATTCTCTTATGAGATGCTTTATGTGTTTGCTGGAGAGTGCAGGTCCTAGGAGAGAGCTCCACACAGCTGTCCTGACAGCCTCTCACCGTTGTGAAAACTGGCCGTTCTTCCATTTTACTTTCCCTCCTTTAACCACTTTTTCATTCACTGTCCCTCTTGATAACAGTTTAGTTTCTTCAAAAGTATTCAGTAAGGGCCTTGTCCAAAACCTTTTGGAAAGTTAAACACAATCTATTGATTGAATTGCCATTTTCCATATGCTCTTTGACTCCTTAAAAGAGCTCTAATAGATATACGTGACATGACTTGCTTCTCCAGAAGCTGTACTGAATCTTCACTGCTGCATGTAGCCAGATGCCTACCAATCTGCCAGCATGGAAATCAGACTCAGTAGTTCTCCGAATTCCTCTTCAAGCCCCTTAAAAGTTATTAGCATCACATTTGCTACCTTCCACTCATCTAGTACCAAGGCCAATTGAAACAGTAGCTTGCACCTCACCATTTTAATTTCATGAGTGGTCGATCTGAGGTTCCTTCAGACACTTTGGGGAATTTAATCAGGTTCAGGCAAGTTGTTTTTATTCATTGCTTTGTTTCAAAAAAACCTTTTCTTATGGGGCTGTAATTTGAGCTAACCCCTTGGACTTGACCTGTAAAGAAAGGCGCTGGTAGTTGCTAAGATTGGTAAATTACAGCTAGTAAGAGACTCAGTGGAACGTTGTTCTTCACTGTGTATTTGACAGCACTATATCCTTTTGACTTTTGAGGAAAAAAAACCCACAGTGCTGTGTCCATTTGGTTCCATGTTAATTCCCACTGCAACATGCAACACACGTTTCTTTGTCATGTATTTCTCCTTTCAAATGTCTTCCTGTCATTCCTAGTTGTACGACCTCTTACTGCGCAGCGCTCAGCCTGAGATTTATGTCTTTTAAATACATATAGAGTTCTGAGCCTTCCCAGATCATTAACTAAATGTGTTCTATTTTCTTCGGTGTGCATGGTTCATTTCCAGTAGCCCTCTCGCTTTTGGACCCAATGAGGTCTGAAGCCATGTGTTGCGGAGCAGCACAGTTGGAATTTCAAATATATTCTGCCTTTTAGTCATCATAACATGTACCCATAAGCATACCTGAAGGATGTATGATGCACAAGTGTTTGCTCAACCATTTCTGTTAATCCTGAGGAGTGATTTACCACTATATATTCCTATGCAATAGCTGCTAGTAGAGACACAGAGAAATGGAAACCATTGGCAGAACACCTCCGGCTAAGCCATTGCCTTAGAGCGCACGCGTTCCCCTGTGGCGGCATTCCTGTACGCCAGGGTTCAAGAACCACGGGTAACATTTGTGCACAATTTTAACAGCTCTCTGTACTCTCAGTCGCAGTCCCTCATCACTAGCACGTTTCAGCTGAGATTTCTCCACGATCCTGCTTTCAGGCAGTCAAAATCTGATGTGTAGGCAACGCTGTACGTATCTTAAAGGGAAGACAGGAAGCAGAAACTAGTTTAATGTCCAAAAGAGGTTGCAATGTATCAAAGGTAGAAACAAGTTATTTTTATTGCAACAAGCTGTGCACTGAGCACTACAGGCAAAGCTTTAATACCGTACCGGATCTGTCACCACACACTGGATTGGGGCATCTAATCAGCATGCTGCTCTTACCTACCTGCACTCACATTTCATTCCGCGTTTCTCTCTGATGCAGGAGAAATCGTCTCAGGCATATTTGGATAGCAAAGTGATGTAAACCTACCACAGAGCAGAAGGGTTGGATGAATAATTATACTGCTAATCCCACCGGCTGTCACACAAGAAATAGATGTAAAAAAATGTATAGATATACCAGTGAATGTGAGCATCTGCCATCAGACCAAAATTGCAATTGCACTGGAAATGGCACAGCAGACAGATCTGACTGACTGTCAGTACTATCCCACCACTGTTCTCTGGAGGCTCCGCTCTCCAGCGTAGCCACAACCTGCAGCCTGGAGGTACTTGTGACTTTTGAGCCCTGGGACATCACAGCCCTCTGAGGAACACAGCACGCTTCCCATGGTGTGTTCGGATGAGTCTGTCGGTCAGGGTCTGGGTGACAGGAGAGTAGTTTAATTTCTTGTTCTTCTTCAGGGTGTTTGGAGCTCCATGAGAATGATGTAGTGGGATCAGTCAGTACAAGTGCTGAGACAGCGTCTTGCTACTGAGCAACATCACTAAGGGACCATTTCCTTGCACATTCTTTCCCATTACAAATTTACACTGTGACAACAGGCCTCAAAGCAAGTGTTTACAGAAAACATGGTAAGGTCAGAGAGAGGACTGTTGTGGGTAAGTCATGAAAAATGGCTTTTTCCTTACATGTTACTTCAGCTTCCACTTAATCTGATGAATCCAAGTATTCATGCACTCTTCTGAAACCACAGCACTCTTGGTGTTTTTATATTCCTCGTGAGTTAGGTTTAGTACCTTCGGCTTCTATCATTTGGTGTCACAGTGGAGGAGGATGTAAGTCCTTTTGTATATTTCAGTGGTATGAGCTAAACTAAGCAGCATGTCAGTATTGTGGTGTGTCCCAGTTACCTCAGCTGAGGACCTGTCCCTGGTATCTATCTACCTTCTAAGCCTATCACTGAGGAAGTCCTTCAGAGGAAGGCTGATGCACGTCTTGGTTCCATTTGCATGGGAAACCAGGACATGATGGGCATTTGCGCCTGGCCTCAAGAGCTCAGGCGTACTTCTGGGACCTTCACTTTGGACTTAGCCTCTGAGCCTGACGTTTAGGTATCTGCTAGAGGAGCAGCGCTTACACAAAACTAGTCACGGTTGGTTGAAGTTCACTCTGTCTTTATTACACCATGTATATACTGTGAAGAGCAAGAGACAGTACCAAGCTAGAAAAACTCTTGCCACCTAGGTGCATGAGAGATAGCATTTTCTCGTGGGCACCTTGCAACACTTGTCCCTGACTTACCAGGGGTGCACAAAAATGAGAATAATAATGAGGCCTATTTAATGCTAATTTATTTTCTACTGCCAAACTGATCAGGTGGTTTATTCCAGCATTTTGAGCTCTCTTTCAAAATATCTGTCAGAATTTGTAATAGGGGTCTTAGACCTTCCTTGTATCTTTACATGAGAGAATGGATAACATCATAATTCAAGACTGTCTGTTAATGTGTTTGCTATTGTACACAACTATTTTTAGTATCACAGATTTGGGGTTGTTTTTTTGGTTGGTTCTCTC
>VWZZ01004205.1:292179-349216 GCA_013399095.1 Psophia crepitans | reverse complement strand
TTGGCCTCGTCCTCCCCCCCCCTTCTCTTCCACACTCCACCCAGAAACGATCCAGTGAAACTAGGAGGAGGTGATTCTCCTCCTCCCTCCTGCTGCTGCTCCTGCTGGTCTGGAAGGGACTGCAGGAATCTCTGCTCTGCTCTGAGGCGGGGGCTGGGGAGGGGACATCGTTCTGTGGAGAGGGGGGGCCGCTGTGGCCCGGGGTGCAGCGCTCCCAGTGCGCGGCGGGGTGCGTGGGGGCCGCTTGGCTCCTGACCATGGGGAAGGACCAGGAACTGCTGGAAGCTGCTCGCACTGGGAATGTGGCTCTGGTGGAGAAACTCCTCTCTGGGAGGAAAGGAGGGATCCTGGGCAGTGGATCTGGAGCTATTCCCTTATCCAGCTTGCTGAGGTAGGGACATCGTTCCCCATCAGATGCTGGGGATATTAACCTCTGCTTCGCTATCATCATCATCGCCCCTCTCATCTTCATTTCCATTCCTGCATCCTTCATAGAAACAATAAATCGCTCACTCTCTAGCCAAGTACAAGTGTGCCTGTGTTTAAAGTCACAGGCAGTCATTTTATTAATATAGTGATACTGAATTTCTTGCCTTCAATGCGTCTGCAAGGTACTTGTTCATTCTGCTACCAGCTGTGGTGCAGAACTTGTATTTTTATTGCTGGGCTAATATGCACAATATACTAATTACCCTTCCTTTGATATTTCGTCTTCGAATTGCTACTTTAAATCACAGATGGAAGCGTTAATCACAGACAAGGCATTGCAGTGTGGAATTCCGTGTAAAAAGCCATAGCTTCACCCCATACCCTTACCCATAGTTGGTACCCTCACTTGCAGAAGAAATTAGGCATGCCGTAGTAGTGAGCCAACAAAACAAAGAAAGGGAATCTTTTTTATGAGAGATCATGGAGGCAGAGGAGGTGAAAAACTTATGGAGCAGGCTAGGTAAGAGCAGCATTACTTTCGAGGTACCTGGATTTAGTGGAGTGAAACCAGCTTATTGGCCGTGTTGGGTGAAAGGACTTAACTTTAGTCATTAGTCATATCTCACGCAATCTACGGCAGCATGGCTTTGATGTTAAGTTTCATCATGCTCTTAACTAAGAGCATTATCACAACTATTTATGACATTTGACAGTATTCAAACAAGAGGTCTACAGCGCACAGTTCAGTGCTGGTGCTCAATGCTACAGTAGGCATAGCAAGAAGGCAAAATGAACTGAAACACTGTTGACCTAGAACTTGAATCAGTTGGGGTTTTGGTTTGGTTTGGAGGGGGTTGTCTTTTTTGTTTGTTTCTAGAAAGAAAGAAAATGCCTAGAGAAATGGAAATTGTTTAAATGAAAATATATTTGTGATCCTATTGCCAGTACCTCTTAATCCATAGATGTATATTATTTCAGTGTTCCCTGTCAGGAAATTTAGTGTAACTGTCCAAATTATACCTGTTTAAACTCTATTATAAACTCTTCCTATTTTAAAGCTGGTTTTAGTGCTGTAAGCAACAACAGTTCAGATATTCATAGTTCGTCAAAGTTCTATGGTGCCCCAGTTCAATTAGTTATTGCACCATTGTTTAATTACTAGCCCATTGACCAAAATAAAAACACACAGTGTGATTGCTTTTTTGTACTATACCTGAATAAACTGCTTAGCCAGCAGTATGCCAGATAATTGGTTGAATTTAAAATATGAGCCTTAGAATGTGACACCCATTTTTTGTAAGTACGGAAGTAAGTTCACTTGAGTACAATGACTAGCCATTTATAATCCAGTTCTGCTGCATGATTTGTGTAGTGACTCTCTTCAGGGCTAGTGCCTGTGCCATATTCTTGCACTGTTACTTTCATGTTGTGTATCATTAAGTTCTTTATATCCAGAGGGAGTGTATTTGCTTGTGTTTTCCTTTTTTATTAAACAGCAGTGTTTTACTTTGTGTGTACGGAAGACGTCAGCCATGTGTTTTGTATATACAGATGGGTCATGACAGTCATTGTTTTTTACTCAGAATTTAAGTATTTTAAGTTGTAAACTCAACTGTAGTCTTTTTTTTCTTTTCTTTCTGGAAGTGCACTGAGCTTAAAGAGAAGTAAAGCAAAGTAAAAGATGTACTGTTTTATTTATGATATTTCTTACTAATGTTATAAAGAATGTCTGTGGCTTCTGTAAATGTAACTTCAATAATTAAAGTAAAAATTCAGCATAGAGCTGCTAAAGTATTTCTAATTTTAAACAAGTCATGGGAATACATGTAAAAAGAAGTCAGTACCGGACTGATGCATAAATATTCAGAATCTAACACACTATTGAACATGCTTTTTAGAAAGAATCTTAGTAATTTCATTGACTTCACTGGAAATGCTCAAAGTAGAAGCTACTATGCATTATAGAAAGTGTTTTCAAGAAAGAATTATATGGGCTAGGTCTGATGCCAGTAATTATGGATAAACTAATTATTACTGATGTCAGTAATTATGGATAAAGTCCAGAATGACATGCATGATTAAGGCTGGATCTATCTTGGTACAGAACACATGAAGACAAAAGACGGTACTGAATGGGAGTCATACTAACTTCGTACTAAATCTTCATCCTGTTTTGAAAATCAATGCTTACTGAAAATAGCAAAGTTGTAGAGGAGCCATAATTGCATGGTATAAAAGTTTGAACTTGAGATTGGGGGATCTGAAGATTTTTTTCAATAGAAAACCATCCGAAGTAACTTACTAGTAGAGCTATACTAGTATCGTTTACATACAGTTTTTTAGACTAAAAACTGCTTTTGAAAGTTATATAAAGAGAAAGCAATAATAAAAATATAGCGACATATTTTTCTTCTTTTTATAGAATCTTTATGAGACATTGTGTTTGACATGAACTCCTGGTGTTTCATTGATCACAATTATTGCTCAATTCCTAAAATGATGCCCCAGAACAGTACCAGTCCCACTCTGGTGAGAAAGGTGCATGTTGCTTTTTCTTTCTCCTTTTGGCAGTGCTGTTCCTAGCATTAGGTTAGGAAAGGCCAAGTCTTTCAGCATACAAATGGACTAATACTGTGCTTCATCTATCAGCGTAAGTAGCAGTACACTTTCTCTTTGGATTTCTTCTAAGTGCTGGAGACAACTCAGTTTATGTGGCTGAACTCTCCATGGCCCGGTATTGGGTGGGTTTTTTTGTGGAAATTTGTTGTGCAGTAGATGTACCTTGTGAATTAAATTTAATATTTGTGAATTGACAAATATGCATCGATCGGTATCTGAACCAAGAAACAAACTATCTGAGCTCTGATCTTCTTTTTACATTTTTAAAACTTTTTTTTTTTTCTGACTCAGTGTATTTTATGGTACTTGGGGGAAAAATAAGGCAATCTTTTCTATAGTTGTTTTACAGCTGAACCTATTCATTGATGTTAATTGCAGAGTAAATTATCTAATCTTTAAAGGGCTGACTCCTAACTTTTAAGTCATCATACTAAATTATGACAACAGTTCAGGAAAACAACAGTGTTCCAGAAGGCTATTTAAGTACACGCATAAATAGATGAATGAATTCCTTTGAGGATTTAAACACACGCTTAAAACAGAGTGTGTGCAAAGTGCATAAAAATGATATATGCTTAATTAAGAGGTCTTAAGCACCCAGATATCTGTAGTAAATACTATGTAAGACCTCATGCCCAAACTGATTTATTGAAAGCAGTGACAACAAATCAGTGATGTTTGACTGTGTGGACCATATCACTTGCTTCAGTTCAAGAGAAGCATTGAAAGGCTCTGGGTCAGCTTCTGGCCCCCTACCTCAATCTCCATACTTTGCTCTGGAATACAAAGATTGTGGGTGAATATCCTGAGGGTGAATTCCTCAGATACAAAAGTTAGCATCAGGCATTGCAACACGCTAGATCAAGTATAATTCTCTGTAAATCCCTGGCGTAGAGTAATTTAGCTGCTTAAACCTGGGTATTTACAGGGCATTTTACATGCCCATGAGTTTCCCAGGCATCTGCATGGGCAGAGTTTCTGAGCCATGGGCTACTGGACTTTAACGAAAAACCATGCCCGGTGGAGACACAGCTAAATTCCAGATGGGATACCCTAGCACAACTAAAGATGTGCTACATGTGTGTGTAGGTTACAATCTCCAACCCAAAATGGTAGAGCAGGACTGGGGTCTGTTCTTTTACTATGAAATGAGGAGATTTTGAGACACTTCAGGAAACATTCAGAGTTCAGAAGACTGAACTGTAAAGGGAAGTTCTTTGTTTCTTCTGGGATTCCACTTCCTGGATTGTCACACATCAGTATATTAACTATGTTTCATATTAAAAAACAAATAATTTTTTAGGTGTGTAATAGATTGCAAAGACAATTTTCAGATTTTTAAATTATTTCACTGGCTTTTATATTATTCCAGTATAAACATGAAAACTTGAGAGTGAAGTCACACAGTCTAAGAGATTGTATAATTCAGTTGCTGTAACCCAAATCCTTTAATGTACATCAAATTATTTAACACATGAAAAGAGTAAAATGTTTCTAACAAAACTGGTATTTTAAATTTTCTTAATTTGAGTATCTGCATATACAGAACATGTTTTTATTGACCAACCAGTTTTTCATTATTGCATAGAGGCAGGCTTCTTTTCTGTCAAAAAATGTTTTAGGAAAAATAAGTTTGAAGGTTTTCCTGTATCTCAGAGAGGTTAGCTCATTTTGCCACATGCAGTTATGTGCATGACTTTTTGTCCTACTAATGTGTTACAACCTAAAGAAAAATTGATAGTTCTTCATTAAATGCTCGGTTTTAGTGTTTTTAAACAGTCCATGTTAAAAGAGCTTTGGGTTTTTAACAGGACGATGGGACAGAATATGAATTAATGTGAACTGGCACAGAGTAGCCGGGAAGGGTGAGTTGGCCCCTTCTTGCTCTTTGTTGGCTACTGCCATTACACAGCATGGGAGGGCGGAGCAGCCTGCATGGAGCTGTTTTTTTCCCCTTCTGCATTTGGCAGACTGTGGCAGGGAATGGCTCCATTCTTTGCTTATCCTTACTTAGCACAGCTACACCATGTATAGGCCTGGCCCAAGATATTTCTTCTCTGAAGTATAGAGAAACCCAGCAAGCAGATTGCCAGTCTGCGAGTTGCAATCTGTTTCCTCATCTGTTTCTCAGAACAGTGTCTTGCTCGCAGCAAAGCCACGGTTTAGCCTGATGGCCTTAGTGCACACAAATCTACATCTATCCTTGTGCAGAGCCCTATGATTCATGCAGCTTTCTGTGCAAAATCACATCACACTTAGGTATGGCTTATAGAGCAGAAAGTATTAAAAATACTGAAATACTATATGAAACTTTAGTTAAAAATTCAACAAAGTTGTTTTCACATTATGATTTAAATAACAAATGGATCACTTTATCAACAAAATTAAAGGCACTGGTTCTGGTTTTCATTACAAATAGCGTTGTTTAAAGAGAAACTTTCTTAGGCTGATTTTATAAAGAGATTGTACTATATGAGATGTGCAGTAGTAGGGTGCTGGGCTCACATGCTTCTGAGATCACCTGTTTCTATGTCAGAAGGCATTCCTTTCAGACAACCATCACATAGTAAAAATGGTGAGTAGTTACTACATATAGATCAATGGGGCATCCAATTAGTCTATGCTTATTTCTAATTTTACTTACACTACTTTTAATTAATACATCAAGGTTTTTGTACTGATGTCCCAAGCAAAGACCAGCATTTCCATATTCCCCAATTACCTTCTTTATCCTGGTAGAGTAGGAAACTTCAGTCTTTTGGGGACATATTTGATTTTTCTTCCTTTTGTCTTTAAGAATGAAATGCAAATTAATGATCACTACAACTTAGTTTATGCTGTTTGGTATTAGTGATAGTTGATTGCTGCCTTGATTTTGCATGTTTGCCCTTTAAAATGCATGAGCCTCTCTTAAAACTTAACCTTCACTTTACTATTTTCTACCTTTCTTAGACTTATTTTTATCCTTATTTCTGATAAATGCTTTCAATCAAAGTTTAGACAGTTTTTTTTCCTGGAATTCCTTGGATTTCACAAGTTTCAAACATTTATGATATACAAAGGTACGGGACATCTGGTAGAAATCTCATTGTTAAGGGCAAGGCAGTTCACGAAGTTTGTGAACTAATCTTCCCTAGGAGGTCAGTGGAGTCTTGGGTTCATAGCTCTGTAGTTAATCTCTATGGATAAACTTCTCACTTCTCCTTACTCCAGATCTTGTTCTCTGAGTGTTGTTGAAGTGTGTGTTCTATTAATTTTCTAAAATGTTAGACCAAATGTAAAAAATGACCAGCAAGAGCTGTAGATCTAGTGTACAATCTACCGAGGTCATATTATCTGCCCATAGATAGGATCAAGATATGGGATGTAGCTGTGCTGGGAGGACTGATGGAATTTATGATAGAGTCAGGAAGACTAATAAGATAGATTTTACAAACATTTTGAGGAGAAGGTAAGGGAAAACCCCAGAAAGCTAAAGTGTCTGTAACTTAAAAGAATAATTTCAGAATTCTTCTAGAGTTCTTAGTTACTAGATGGCTAGTGTCTAACTCTGCAGAGGACCATATAAATGCATTTTGATCACCACCTTGTTTTCTCTCTTGTCTGACACTGATGACTTCAGTAGTTTGGATAGTTTTAGTAGTTTGGTAATTCAATAGAATTAATGCTGGTAATGCAATATAATTATACATTTTTAAAACTGATATATGACATTGCTGCTTTTAAGTGGTAGTGTTATAGCAGAACTAAGCGGGGAAATAAATAAAATGAAGAGTGATGTAATCTAAGGTCTGCTGTCTTGTGACTTGTCAAGGTTGGAAATGTTATGATGAGCAGATGCTTTTAAGATAAGCATTTTCACAGTCACTGCACTAGTGATCAAGAAGAACGTAACCATGCTTCCAAAAATCTACAGGTATATCCTGTTATTTGCCTCAGTTTCATATTTGCCTCAAATTTCATTTGTTTTAGTGTGCATGGGTATTCATGGATAAGCTCTTAAGGAATTGCTCTAGGCCATTTTTTATTGTCCTGACATAGGCACTAGTTGAAGCATCCTACTAACTGCTGTAACTTGTGCAACTGGTATATAACGCCTAAGGGACAATACAGCGTAGAGTGCAGTTACACTCCCTTTCCTTCAGCAAGCTTAGCCTGCTCACTTGGGGAGGTGACATATACAAGAGTTCCACAGCTGGATTTCCCTCCTGCCATGGAATTTTTCTGCTGGCCACTTCCAATCAGAGTACGCATTCTAATCTGTTTTATTAATATTTTTACAACTTCTAATGTTAAATTATGTAAGGCATAACAAGCAGTGTTAATTCCTGCCTACTGATATGACATTTTCATGTACATGGATCCTTTTGGGAAGTAGGGAGTACATTTTCCTTGAACTTTATCATTTTTATGGGAAGACTTTTATTACTTTTTAATTACTTTTTCCTGATGACAGTATTTTCAGTATGTTAATTTTGAACTGAAGGAGTGATATCACAACTCTTCTGTACCTAATTTAACATCTATGAATTTCTAATAATGTACATGTATCTAATATTAAGAAGAAAGGTTCTGTGAGATTTAATTCCATGAGGTTGTGCTTTTATTAAAATAATTTTACACTGTTCCCCATTTATTGCACATATGTTTTCTAAAGAAAGAAGTGCTAAAAATGGCATCTTGAGTGCAATTTGGTTCCAATTTAAAACACCCAATGGTAGCTGTGTTTATATAGGTGTTGATGTCTCTGCTAGCTGTCTACATTCCCGTTATAGCCAATGGAGAACTAATCAATACAGTTAGAATCATAGAATCATTAAGGTTGGAAGACACCTCAAGGATCATCTAGTCCAACCTTCCCCCCCACCGCCCACTAAACCATGTCCTTAAGTACCAGATCCTACCTTTCTTTAAACACACCCAGGGCCAGTGACTCCACCACCTCCCTGGGCAACCCGTTCCAATGCCCGAGCACCCTTTCCGAGAAGAAACTTCTCCTAATCTCTAACCTGAAGCTCCCCTGGTGCAACTTGCAGCCGTTCTCCCTTGTCCTGTCACTAGTTATCTGTGAGAAGAGGCTGATCCCCAGCTCGCCACGACTTCCTTTCAGGTAGTTGTAGAGGGCAATAAGGTCTCCCCTGAGCCTCCTCTTCTCCAGACTAAACAGTTCCCTCAGCCGCTTCTCAGAGTGATTCAGCTCACCCCAAAGTAGATATGGAATTATTTTATTTCAAACTGAACTACATCCCTAATTTAAATATTTTTGTAGGTAAAAATATTTCAGTGAAGAACAGGAAAAGAATAATATTAATTGAAGGTGTATATATAGAATATGTATATATAAATGACTGCTTAAATAGGTAGTATAAAAGAAAATTTGGGTAGAATTTCTCTCCTTCTGTATTTTATAGGTAATTCGGATGAATTCAGAAGTAGTACTGACCAGATGATTATCTGGTCAAGAAGCAGAATCAAGTGCTAGATGGTTGAAGTTGAAGGTAAATGAAAAACACATGAAACGCATGATGCTATCTCATGAGGTTTGTTACAAATGTGTCAGTTGTGCAAGAAGTGAATTAGAAAAATCTTAACTGGAGCTGAAACTAATGAGGGCAAAAGTGAATATGTTGACAGCAAAAGAAAATGTGGACTCACTGCTCAGTGAGGCAGCAGACCTTGTGGCAAAGCACATGGAAGAGGCAAGGCGCTCGTTGCCTTTTCTGCTTTGTTTTTTTGGTGTCAAAATTTGACTTCCCATGTTCCTCAGCCTACTAGGAAAATTTGTGTGGCAATGAAACATTACCCACGGTGGAGGAAGATCAGGGAAACACTTAAATTCAAGGGACCAATATTACTGTGAGGCCACTGTTATCTTTAGAAGGTCATGTCAAGCATGGGAAGTTTCTGATGCCTGGAAGAGGAAAATGCCACATGGCTCTTCAGAAAGGGCAAGAGAAAGGTTCTGGGGTCATCAGGCTCATCAGTCTAACCTAAGTCCCATGGAAAGTTACAGGGCATATCCTCATGGAAGTAATTTCCAGGCATATGAAGGACAAGAAGGTGACTGAGAACAGCCAGCATGGATTTACTGAGCTCAAATCATGCCTGACCAACCTTAATTGCTTTCTACAGTGAGATAACTGCCTCTGTGGACAAGGGGAGAACCATGAATGCTGTTTAACTTTACTTTAGAGCAGTCTCTTTCAGTCAAAATAGTGAGCTATGGACTGAGTAAGAGGATGGTAAGATGGATGGAAACTTGGCTGAACTGCATAGCTCTGAGGGTTCTGATCAACAGCACAAAATTCAACTGTTGATGTGTACTAGGGGGTTTCAAGGGCCAATAATGATTGCAATATATCAAGTATAGCAGGTTTGTAGATAATACCAAATTAGGGAGAAACAATTCACAAGAAGAATTACTATTAGGAGGGACCTAGACAGGCTGGAGAAATGGGCTGATTGGAGCCTTGTGGAATTCAGCCAAAGCCATTGTCAAGTCCTGCATCTGGGAGTGAATAACCTCTTGCACCGCTACAGGCTCTTATGGTGGAGTTGGACAATTTTTTGTGCTTTTCTTCTTTTTCTGTCATATTAGTCATTACAAAAACATCAGTATCGTATTTAGTCTTTGAGTTTGCACATTAGTAACTTCTTTCTCCTGCAAGAATTGTGTGAGTGGTGTGCGGATTTTGTTCTTAACTCTTCATGGCCCAAACAAGTGCTGAAATAGGGTAAATTGTAAAATAGTCATGTTGTCACGGTAAGAGTGTCCAGGAAATAGATGTCTCTTAGAGAAGGAAAAAAAAAAAAGAGGAGCTTTGTAAGATAGATTTGCAAATATCTTCTCTAATAGATAGTTTCCCCCTGCACATTGCCTGAATTTCAAAAATTTCTGATGTAACTTTCTAGTATGTTTGTTACTGGTAGTTCTGAGAGTTAGCTGTGAGTTTAAAGTCTTCCATGTTTACTTGCTGACTTGCCAGGGTCATCGTTTTCTATTTTTAAATGCCACTAGATAGGAGTATTGAATCTGTGTGTCTAGGTTATTTTTGCAGTTTAAATCACCCCCAACACTTTAATATTAGCAATTTGACCCCAGAATCTCAGGTCATTTGTAAGATTTCCTAAACATAATTTACAGTTATTTTTAGTTTTCAATTTTCTCGAGTAATTATTTATCCACTTCCATATCCTCCTTGTCATCTGTATAGCTAATTTGTCAGATTATGCTCATAAGTAATTTGCAATCACTCTGCTTCCTGTTTTGTGCACATTTATTGCAGAGCAGTATCTTGCATAACCAAGTGGTCTAATGATCTGCCAGGGATCTTCTCATGTAATGTGCATAAGTAACATTTCAGAGAACCAAATATACTAAATGTAGAAATATGGCATATGGTATATAGTATATGTATATATTACAAATCTGTTGTTTTCCTGTCACAATAGTTAAATCTATCCCCTCTATTTTTGCTTTCATGTCGACTAAGTCATGGTTTCAGAAGGATAGGATATATGACATAAGTGGAAGATGAAGCCTCTAGAAGAATGGAGTAGGCATGTCTTCTGGGTGAGGAGGTGTCGCTAGCAGACAGGTGAAAGGAGAGAGACTCGAATAGGGATATTTGGAGTGTTTTGGCAAGTAGGCTACATATAAAAAACTGAAAAGTCTGGAATGCTAGAAATAGTTGGTATAGGAAATGGGTTTAAGAATCGAGACTGGGAATAAGAACTGAGACTGGTTGACCATGGAGGTTAGCACTGGTGAAGAGCAGAAGAGGCAAGTTTAGGAGACAAGATACGAGGAACCGAGCAAAAAGAGTTACATTCAGCAGAATAAAGAGAGAATGTGTATTTACTAAAATACAGTTTTCATTCAAAGCCTGACATTTCCATATTTACTTGCTATAACAAGTACTTGTGAAAAGCATTTGTATTTTTTTTTAGTGCTAAGACAGACGTTAATAAAGTGTCATCAGTCATTCCATTAGTTTAAGTTGAAGAAGTTGTTGTGATGGATATAGAGATCCTAAATCATCTAGTAAAGTTTTGCCAAGATGACACAAAATTTGCCAATTTGATGGCGAAATTTCAGGAGTTGTAGTTTGCTTTTTTATTAATGGTAAAAATAAGTTGCCAGTGCAGTTTTTATTTAGTCCCCTGAATGCAAGCACTATCTTTTTTTTCAATGACACAATCCTGAGGTCTTTTCTTTCACAAGGTCCTTACCTCAGTTGCAACCCAGGGTAGACAATGCTAACTGAATAAGTAGTTATTCAATTTTATTTTTTTTTATCCTTACTATTCCGTGTTTAGTCCTGAGCCTTATTTACTGCACACAAATCAAACTCTTCTCTAGAAAAAGAATGATTAATTTTTCTCCTGGGCTTTTTGGTGGTGTTTTTCACTACAGTATCTGACTGCTTCACAACATTAATAAGTTCACTGTCACAGTACTTCTGTAACTGAGTAAGGCTGTTAATATCTGCAGTTCACAAATGATAACTGAAGCACCGTTAGATTATAGTGAGAAGTATCCACTGAGCCAGCGTTTCTGGCTGGTGTCTACAAAGAGCTCATTTTTCAAAGTATTAATACAGTTAGTGTTAAAACATAGGAATGACTCTTCTCGGTCACCATGAAGGTCCATCTAGCTAAGGGCTCTTCTCCAGTAGTGACTGGGGCTTAAGAGGCTGGTCTTAGAAGAGTGTAATAGCAAAGCAAACATATAGTAAATAATATTTCCTCCAGTGTACTCTCACAGCTTCCAACAATTTACAGCAGCTTTCTGAGACAGATGTATTGTCTTTGTATTTAATAGCTCCAGTGGATTTTTCTTCCATGCATTTGTTCAATTGGCCTTTGAAGCAATGCAATTTTTTAGCATTCATAGCATCTCACAGTAAGGGTTTCACATCTTAATGAAGTATTGTGTGAAGAATACTCTCTATAAATTAAGTAGCATTTTATATGTTCAAATGTATAAAGATCTGTTCAGATGTTCAGAGGTTGGTTTCTGAAGTACAGACGTGGATAGAATACAGTTATGTAGTGCAACATTTAACTGCTGTTCCTATTCTTAAGTTGTTGATTTAGTAGGTACCAATACACCTTTTAACACATTTGATTTTCAAAAAGAAAAGAGTTGTTATTTGATCATTCCCTTTATAGGGGATAGGCCTTCAGTTGTTCCAAAATGAGCATTCATTGCACGGGGAAAAAACATATGGGATCACGCAGTTGTTAAGGCTAATACATATGTGTAAGCAGGATGACTTAGCACCAGCACTTTAATCCTTGCCTTTACACCTCAATAATTTTGTTAATGCACTCTTCTGTATATATTTATATATTTCCACAGAAATATATATATTTTTCAACAGAAGAATGTATTTCTTTTGAGAATGTGCATGTAGACTACCTGTGTTGTGGTGAACAGAACATACTGAATTTGGAGATGCCTCTCTTAATTTACAAAAAATACAACTCCTGATGTGTATCCTGTATCTTTATAAAAATTATGTGGGATTAGGGGCGGTGGAGGATTTTATTTTTTTTTTCTTTTTGTCATATGCATTTGAACAAGATTCACATTATATTGCCTGAAACAGCAGAGGTGAGGCAAGGAAAATAAAACTAATTGTTGAAGGTAATTTGTGAAGATGGAAATGAAACAGCTGCTAGTAAGGGAGGGACGATACTTTTGTCTCTTCTTTTGTGCCAAACAATTACTGAGGAAAGAACAAGGTCATTCCCCAGTGATGAAATATTTCCTCATGTCATGCCCTAGAAATGTAGCTTGATGCATAAATGGGATGTATATCATTTCCCCGCTTAAACTGGCAAATCAGAGTTCATTAATTACTTCAGGAATAAGCTTTAGAGTAGATCAAGCAGTCCTGGCCTCTGGTACTTGCCATGTTGGTACTGCTTAAACAAAAATGAGAGAAACTGCAGTGGCCAGCCTCCATATATTTGTCATTCAGGCAAGAATAAGTGAAAGAAAGATAAAATGAAAAGTTCATTATACACTTTCAAGCCCAAGAATTTTGACATAATCATTGAATGGTTTAGGTTGGAAGGGACCTTAAAAGGTCATTTAGTCCACCCACCCTGCAATAAGCAGGGACATCTTCAACTAGATGAGGTTGCTCAGAGCCCCGTCCAACCTGGTCTTGAATGTTTGCAGTGATGGGGCATCCACCACCTCTCTGGGCAACCTGTTCCAGTGTTTCACCACCCTCATTGTAAAAAATTACTGCCTTATATCTAGTCTAAATTTGCTCTCTTTTAGTTTAAAACCAGTACCTCTTGTCCTATCCTAACAGGCCCTGCTAAAAGTTTGTCTCCCTCTTTCTTAGGAATAAGTTTTATTTGGTTGAGTTTTTTAATACTTTTTCTCACAAAATACTAGATACTCATCTTGTGGCTGGACAAAATTGAGCCAGTTTGTGATGTGTCTGTTTTAACAACAATAGATACTCAACCAATTTCTGTTGGTGAGGGTTATATAATGGAAAAATATACTTTTTTGTTGTCAATTTCCAAAACATACTTGGAGTTGATTTTAATCATATGGTTTCTGTCTTGATCAAACTTGAGAGTGTACAAAGACTCTGAGACCCAGACCCTTAGCGGCAGTTGTGAAAAGGTACCTTTGCCACAGAAATCATTGAAGTGCTCCAAAACTCTGTAAGAGTAGGTATAAATGTCAGAAAAGGAGTAACATCAACAGAAATCTTGTGGTGTGTTTCCAATGCATAAATAATTTTTGCCACCAAATGAACTGTTGCAACATTTGCTTCTCCTCCTCTTGCTTTAAAGCTTACCTGATTGTAACAGGGCACAGACTCAGGAAATAAGTTTTGAGAAAAGCAAGTGAGGTTGCTAAGAAATGTCTGGTTTTTAAACAGCCGAGAGAGCATCTTCCCTATTAGGTGGCCTGCTTCACTAAACAACCTCCAGGGAATAAATTAGCTAATTATGATAGTTGTAAGAGACAAGCAGAGCTTTCTTTCCCCTCCCTCAGTAACTAAATACTGGTTTTGTGAATTTTGTACTCATCATCATCTCTCCTTTTCACAGTATAACTGTTTTCTCCCCTTCCTTTCTGTCACTGTGACACCCAGCTGGAAAAGGGGGAAAAAGGAAGGGAAGAATCCTGCAGTTCCTTGTGCCAACCTTGAGAAAGAGGACCTTGCTGCAGATACTCACCCAAAGGCCAGGAAGTCCCCTATGAAAAAATTGAAGATCTAAGTTAATGCTTTTGGAGAATGCTAAAGGCACTAGATTTGACAGTGGCATGGAAAGGTAGAACATGATCAGGGCAAATTCATTTGGAAGCTTGAAAGAACAGACACAGTGCTGGGCACAAGTGATAAGATCAGGGATACAGGATTGGTTTGAGAAGTGGGGCATGATAACTTCATGGAGAGAGAGAGGCAGAGATCCACTTTCAGAATGTTGCTCAAAGACTGATGAAAACCAAGAAGTGGCAAATAAATTTATTTAGACAGTGACAAAAAATACACGAGTGGTTGAACATTGTCTGATCTTTGCCCAGAAGACCTGTAGCACATCTGAATGAGTCTGCCTAACTGCTTGGGAAAATGCCAAAACAACCATCTCTGAAAAAAGGCAGAAGGAAGGACCTGAGTCCCTTTGTGGTATTTCTGTTTAAATGTGTTCTTGAGTTAAAAAAAAGCAAACCTCAGGAGAGAATGAGACAGCAGGCCTCAGGATTACTCTTTAAAGGATGGAGCCAGAGTGTCTAGACCTCATTGGAAGGAAGTATGCTACTTTGGCTAATCTTCAGTTCGTAGTAGCTCATTACTCAAACCTCCTTTGAAAATATGACTTTCTAAAATGACACAAGATGTCACCTTTTCTGGATATATTCCCCATAAACTCTAAAGAGGAATCAAGAACAATTATTCTAGAAGGTCAGCTCATAGTGCATAGCCCTCTTGAAGTTCCACTTAACTTGTGAGGTGCTGTGACATTGCCAGTAGGTTCAGCAACCGTCACGCAGCATGCATTGTTAGTCTTCTGAGATTCTTGGAAAAGTCCAGAATACAGCTGGGATCTTCCTGAGAAGAATGAACCTTTTGGTAAAATTGACAATTCATTTTATTCCTGAAAAGTGTCTTCAGTTATTTTAGGGCCTTTGGGGATTTTCTTTCTCAGCTCCGTAGAAAACAATCTATATATCAGATTCATTTCAGACTGTTGTAGTACCATACTCACTGGGTATCAGATGAGCCTCCTATAAAGCATATCAAACTCTGGAAAGGATCGCTTTATTTTCACTGTAACTAAAAAGAAGATGCTTTCAAAGCAGTTGGATTGACACTCACACAGGGAGTTGTCAGGAACTATTTAAATGAGTGCAGATTTATCAGAGCAGCGAAGGGGGCTGTCCTGTCTGTGTTGGCACTGCTCAGTGCATTCTTCTAATCATATGCAACTTTAGTCACACATCCTAACATTCAGATCATCACATGCAGATGCACTATAGTTTTGACGACAAATCTTATTCCCTTTGCAACTCTGTTAGAGCTGTACGTCTAGGCATACAGAACTTGACAATAATATGAATGATTAAAATATTTGGTTTTCATTTAAAGTTGGTATTTAAAACACTCATGGTTTGCTTTCTAAAAGTGTTTTCAGTTTAGTTTTGAGGGGTGTCATGCAGAGAGATGTAGCTGGATTTGAAAATGCTGAAAAACCTGTAAGCAAACACACTGGACTAAGTTCAGTGATTTGTGACTCACATTAAAAATTGTCGGAAGAGGAAATTATGGCCTGACTTTTAACTTCTCATTTGAAATGTAGTCTGTCACTTAATTTGGTATTGTGTTGCTGTGCTGAAGTTCTAAGTAATACAGTATCTGATTTTTTTCCATCATATTGCAGTGATTGTTTGATTTTTGAACAGATTTTTTTGGTCAGTAAGCATATGCTCTGAGTAGCAATTACTGTGCCCAAAGAGAAGTTTGCCATGCATCCCTTAAAATTGATTCTCAGGCTTAAGCCTTATCTTTAGCATAACAGCTGAAGACTGGCACACCTAAACATTAATTCACATTGCGTGTGAACAAAATGTATTTTGGCTAGCAGCACTGTGTTCTGTAACTAGACACTGAACATATTACTGTGTGAGTGTTACTGCTCCCATTTGTGCTAAATATTACGCATCCCAAATTCTGTTAGTGCTTTGATCATTAGATTCCCTTTTTCAATTGAAACGCTATCAAGTTGTGTTTATTGGTTTCATTGCTAATCAATAGCTAGCTAGCCTATCAATTTCTCAATAGCTCAATATTTTCCACTAGAGCTTAAAAACTTAAATGTAAATAATTGTTCATTTTATCTTCACACCTTTTTCTGTTTAGGGATGTTACTTAAATGCTAATGAGACAGAGCTTGGTATCACCATCCTCCAGAATATAATACAAGTAGGAGAAAACATGCTGAAGAAATTTTGCAAATAAATGTGAGTGGTGTCTTGCCTATAGAGGAAACCTTGAAAAATCTGGAAATGAGCACAGTCACAGGTAGCTATGTATCTGTTTTGTAGATCTATGCTTCAGTGAAAAAAACAAGTTCCTTTCCCTAGGGGCATCCCTCAAAGAATACAATTACATTGAAGGTACATGTCCTTTTCCCCCCACCCCTATCTTTCTTTCAAGAAAGTAGAGGTGTCTGTCTGTATGTCTATAGGTGTGCATGACTGTGTGACATAGCCATGAAGGGCAGCTAGTCTTACTGAGACAGATAGTAAAATTAATGTGGATAAAGATTTCTTTTAAAGTCAGTTTTAATGAAGAATTACAAGCTTTTTCCCTTGAACTGCACTAGTTTTTATGATACTTGAGTGATGTAAGATTCTCAGCATAGAAATGACAGGGAGCATAAGAGAATCTAAAACAGTAGTTAAGCTGATAACCATATCACTCAACTCTGATGTGGAGACTCAGGTTCAAGTCTCTGGTCTGTCATTATCTCAAGAGAGTTCTCTAACCACTGGTTTACCCAACACACACTTTTTCCCTGGTCCAAAGATTATATATAGTTACAAAAATGTATCAAAATAGTTTCAAAAAGCCTTAAAAACAGAACTTGAAAGCATTATTGATCAGGACACTTGCTTGGAAAACAGAACAATGGTAAAGCGGGACTTGAATCTTCCCATCATAATCCAGCGTCTTGACTTTCACATTCTGCCCGTTCCTTTTTTAGAAAAGTAGAAACAAAAAAACCCAAACTGCTTCACAATATATCTTAGTTTAAGTTTCACATAGAAAAGTGGCATTATCAAAACACGGAGGTCACTTTACTGGATTGTGTGTTGCGAAGTAAGGGAGTGTTCTGTTTGTACAGTATTGAATCCTTTCTAAACTGCACTTCTCAACTAATATTTTTGTGTGATGACTTTTTTGAATGAGTAAGGAATGTGTTAGTACTTTGATGGTAGCTTCAGAAATCTTAGCACTGTTTGAAGTGCACTTGCAGTTTTCTTTTCTTTATGGCATGGACTTAAAAGAACTACAGAACTATGAATGTCTCAAAGTATTATGACTATATTTTTATAGACTTAGTAAGAATGACATAATTATCCGTGTATCAGTTCTAGATTTGATTTATTTAGGTACTGAACAGGTTTTTAAACTGTTCCCTTTTTAGATGGGTATCATCAGTCCATTCTTGTCCATGGTGAAGTTTTACATTTGTACAATAATTGTCATCTGCTGGAGTAATTCCTGTTCATATATGACTTCTAGCTGAACTATTTGGGGAATAATATGTTCATTAAAATATTACATTACTGGAACGTGCCAATTTAGAGCACAGAGGTCTCTCAAGTGTCTCCTTTTCTTTCTCTCCCTTTCCCCCCATATCTCTCTCTTTGCTTCTCTACGCACCTCTCTCCTCCCTCCCTGTTCCCCCTCTCTGTCCCTCTCTCCCCATCACTCTTTCTCCTTTAATCTATCTTTCCATCCACCCCTTTCTCTCTCCTCACTTCTCCCCTCTATCTCTTTCTCTCCCTTCTCCATCCACATCTCTCTCCCTCCATGTTTTTCTCTCTACCAGTTTAAACACTGAAGAGAATCACCTGAAACAAAATAATACAAGAACACAAATAAGGAAGCTTTGCTTATTGAGCTGGAAATAGTTAGATGGAAGGATGTAGTGTCAAAAAGAAGTAATCTGAAAAGAGAGAAGTTAATGTATTTGTTTAGAAAAAAATTGGTGTTCCTCCCAGAGGATGAGCCAATGACAAATATGTCATTAGACTGTAACAGGACAAGTCACTCATAATACCATCCAACATGAAAAAGGAAAAGAGTGAAATAGAGGAGAAGATGTGTTTTACCTTGAATATGGAAATCCACTTGGGTTGTATACCTTTTTCTATCAACTGAGACTTACCATAATAAGGATAGCAAATATCCTAAAGTATCCTGGAGTATTTGACTGATTATACTCATGTTCATGAAGGAGTAAAAGCCTATGTAGAGATACCTGCTAGGAACATGAAGTGCTTCAAACATTTAAGAAAAGAGCTTAAGATGAGAATGTCTGATATATTTTCAGAAACAATTTAGATGACAGCTACAAGTGAACAGGAAAAAAAAAGTGTGACTGAGGATTACTGGCAGTAAAGAGAGAAAAGTTTTAGATTCATGAGCATTTGATTGATTGTGGTGATATTACTAGATTGCGTTGGATGGGTATCACACGTTCAGAAATGCCTTTCTTTTTATTGTGTTGTAAACAAAAGAAATTAACACTCAAGTGCTTCAGATGTACAGTGGAGCTGCTTTGGAATAAGTGTGAAGAATAAGATAATTAGTCATTTGTATAGAAAAGGAAAAAGAGTGCGGAAAAGTACAGTGACTGGCTGATTTAGTTAGTAGTTTATAACAAATCAGGGAGGTGACTTTGTTAGTTAAAACATAAGTATGGACTATGATATTCTATTTAGAAGAGAGAAAAAGAGAAGATATAGAAGGAAAGTTCTTTACAGTCAGTTTGCAATTCTCTTGAGTAAGAGGTAATTCATGCAATGGGTAAAAAAGCTGTCTTGCAAAGATTGAGGTCAGGTACTTCTGCACTCTACTTCCTAAGCCTCTCTCCTTCTGAAAAATCTTAAGTCTAGGCACAGAGCCATAGAAGTGGAGAGACCACATGTAGGGTCTTTCTAACCCAGAAGCACTGGGAAGCATGGTAAAGTAACACCTATATTTGTGGATGACACGATCTGTGTCAGGATCAACAGAGCCAGCTAATTGTATATGGCTCTGCTTAGATTCACATACAGGTGAATGACACCCAGCCTAAATCTATGCAGAGCAAGTTTGGGTCTGGCAGGACTTAGCTCAGATTCAGTGGCGTGCAAATGTGACTACAGTTCTTCCAGATCTTTTCTATCTTTGGGAACATTATAACTGCATGCAGTTGACTAAGAAGTGCTATTATATCCAAACTGGCTTTATGCAGAGAGTTCCTGTACTCAGGTTTGTCTGCAGATAGTCTGTCCATGAACTCTGGCATGTGGACGGTATGTTGATGGCATTTTGTATGTAGCACTGAATGTTGTACATTATTGCATGGTATTCTTCAGATAAAATTCACTCCACTTTTGTACTACAGGATGGATGGTGCTCCCTTAGTTGCTATTCAGTATTTTACTTCCTCATTGTTACTGTAGGCTTATGCCTTTAGTGCACATTATGCAGATGTTTCTATAAAGAGAATTATTTTCCTCACAAGTTTTGCAAACATAATGCATTTCTTTTCAAAGCAACCTTGTTTGATGCCAGGGTATTATTACTCCATTTTATAAATGGACCTGTGAATCCCTGAGACATTAAGGTTGACATTATTGGGTAATTTTAGATGGGTAGTTCAAAACACCTGATTTCTGATTTTGCAGAATATTTGTCATCACATACCATTTAAAAGTGCAAAGCACAATTGCCTCTGACTACCAGGGCAGCTACAAATAATGTTTTTACAGTCAAAACTCAGGATATGAGGTTGGTCACCCTGGAAGTTACGTACTTAATGATCATTCATTAGAATTTAAGAGAATTTCCTACTGTCAAAAAAACCTCTGGTAGAAAAAGTCTGTATCGCTAGGGCAACATTGCATTACCCTGCAGGCAGATTTCCTTTTTTTCCCTTTTCTGTTTAACTGTACATGCAACAGGTTCTGTTGCTACAGAATCATGACCTACCTTTACAATAGGTCACGTAGACAGACTGAGGCAAGTTTACTGAGGAATAAACATGCATGCAATTAATAGATCATGGAATCAAAAATTATGCATACGTAAGTAGAAATTGGTCTTATTTCTGCTATTTCTTGACTTTTCAGTGTGACTTGTTATATTTTGACATAATAGTAGGTATCTATGTAATCTCCTTTTTATTTTAAAAAAATAAATAACAACCAATCAAAACAAACCCCAAACTGATAACTTAAAAATTTCATTATGTTTGTGGTATCAATACTCATGTACATTAGATCTGTGTAATTTTTGCATCACAGCTGACAGCTGCATGGTAGCAGCTTATGGAGCTAATGACCTGAATATTCATGGCCAAAGAAGTCATCTTTCAGGCCTGATCAAGCTTGTAAGCCACTAACTGGATGAGCCTGGTGTGGGTCAGTAACAGAGAATGGCACTTCAAGATGTGCTGCATGGAACTCCATGTGCTTTAGTGGAATGCTTGGTTGGAGTAGCCAGTGGTCAGGTGCATTATTATTTTGTCGAAACTGTTGCTGACATTTGCTCAGGTATCACGGAATTCAGTTTAGGAAAATGTGTTCTAGCAGAGTGTCTAACAAATGTTTCTGCTTACTCAGTGGAAATTCAACTCTTCTAATCTCTCTGACTGTGTATTTAGCTTTAGCCTTTTCTCCAAGTATCTTACGCATCTTTGTGTCCTTTCATAGCACTTAGTTTTACCTTGGAGGCTGATGTTTCCAGTATTTTTACTCAGTTATTTTTATTCTTTCAAGTCTCCCTCTCCAAATTTCTGGTCTTGCCTGTACTAGTTCAGTCCTCTGTTCTGTCTCCTCATTTAATTTTATTTTAATATCCTGTGAATTTCCCTTCATCTGCTCGCTCACATTTCCTGCTCTCAGAAATCCCACATTTTCTCCTATGACTCTAGATCTCCTTTCTTAGAACTCTTTAGTCTGAAGTAGATGTCTGACATACGAAATTCCAACTCAAATAAGGCAATTGTAGTCATAAACAAAGTAAAATGTGGTTTTACACTGGGGAGTGGAGTTAATACTTAAGAATAGCTGGTGTTACTAGGACACTTTCTAAATTTATGATCCATAAAGAAGAAAAGTTAGCTAGAAAAAGAACATCCCTGAATCTGATGCACAGTAACTTTTTAGCATGTTTTGTACAGGAGACCATGATTTATTTAATTCTTTGTGGTAGGATGAACAGATTCGTAGAATATATTACTGCGTGAATATTACACTCAAGGAACTTAGTGTTTACAAAAGACAATCTGGCTGAATGTTTTGTTTTATTAAGGATATTAGCTTGAAAATATGCTCCACATCTAAGAATTCTTTTTTAAAGAAAATGGTGGAAAAACTCAAATGTTTAGATTTTTAAAAAAGGAAAAATATGATGATAGATATTGCTTTCCATAACTCTAATATAATATTTTACTATCATTTTACTGTGAATATGAAGAAAAAATCATTAATTACCTGGAACCTGGGCAGAAAGCATTAATGATCCATAAATCATTATTTGTGATAAACTCGGTTCCATTTAAAAATAGAATTATAATAGTAGATAATTAAAGAAATGCAGAATATGCAACATTTTAATTTTAAATATATAATTGGACTTCAGTAAACCAAATGATAACTGGTTCTTAAACCTTAGTTTGAAAAAATCCACACTTTGCATTAGCTTGAATATGAATGATGTAATGGATTAAAGTTTTACTGGATAAGAGACTTTAAAAATAGAGACTATAAATGATAGCTTATTCTAGCAAATTTTAAGGTTAGTAACCAGAGGGTTACTCTAACAGTAAAACAAAGCAGAAGATGCATTTAAATGTGGCTGACTCCCAAGTTAATGTCAAGAAAGTTGGGTATGACAGCTGTCATGTTCCTCCAACTGGTTTGTTTCCTTTGTTCAGTGTCTTGAAATAAGCTGTCACTTGGGGATGTGCCAAAGTTTGATTCTGCTGAATATTTTCATCTTGGAGGAAGAAACCAAAATTACATTAGTCAAATTGACAGATGCTGAAAAACTGGAAACAATTACAAAATACTTTATAGGACAGGATTAGACTATAGTAAAACCTTGATAATCTGCAGGAACGGCTTGAGCTCAGTAAAACAGTTTGATAATTAAAGAATATTTACGAGAACACAAAATTGTAAAGACAGATGATATAAAGAATACTGAGTATGCAGAAATGGATATCATGTACTTTAGACAACCGCTCTATACAGATCCTACTGTTTATACTCTCAAAAGAATTGGGAGATCTCAAGAAAGCTCAGGGTGAGCACCTAAATTCTCGAGCAACATGTAGTAAGTATACTCTTAATCCCAAACAGTTTACAAAACACAGGAAAGCAAAGGTCATAAGAAAAAAAACCCAATATTTTCTCTCATTTTTTCCTCAAGTCTACAAAAGAAGGGTGTACCAGAATTGTGATTTCTTTTCAAATCTTTTAATATGGACAAGTGTATTGGGTTTGTGTGGCAAGGTTTTGACAGTGGGGGACTACAGAGGTGGCTTCTGCAAGAAGCTGCTAGAAGCTTCCCCCATGTCCATCAGAGCCAATGCCACCCAGCTCCAAGGCAGACCTGCTGCTGGCCAGGGCCAAGTGACAGTGATAGCACATCTGAGGTAAAGTATTTAAGACGGGGAAAAAAACCAAAACACCAGGAACAATTGCAGCCAGAGAGAAGAATAAGAACATGTGAGAGGAACAACTCTGTAGACACTGAGAGGTGTGCCAGTGAAGGAAGGAGGTGCTCCCAGTGCCGGAGCAGAACCTATGAAGAAGACCATGGTGAGGCAGGCTGTCCCCCTGCAGCCCATGCAGGTCCATGGTGGAACATCCATCTGCAGCCTGTGGAGGACCCCCATGCCGAAGCAGGTGGTTGCCTGAAGGAGACTGTGACCTTGTGCGAAGCCTGTGCTGGAGCAGGCTTCTGGCAGGACCCGTGGCTCTGTGGAGAGAGGACCACATGATGGAGCAGGTTTGCTGGCAGGACTTGTGACCCCATGGGGGACCCATGCTGGAGCAGTTTGCTCCTGAAGGTCTGCACCCCATGGGAGGGACCCACGCTGGAGTAGTTTGTGAAGGGCTGTAGCCCGTGGGAAGGACTCATGTTGGAGAAGTTGATGGAGGACTGTCTGCCATGAGAGGGACCCCATGCTGGAGCAGGGGAAGAGTCCTCCTCCTGAGGAGGAAGTAGCAGCAGAAACAACATGTGATCAACTGACCGTAATCCCCATTCCCTGTCCCCCTATGCCACTGGAGGGGAGGATGTAGAGAAAATCGGCAGTGAAGTTAAGCTTGGGAAGAAGGGAGGGGTGGGAGGAGGATTTGGTTTTATTTCTCATTACCTTACTCTGATTTGATTGGCAATAAATTTCCCCAAGTTGAGTCTGTTTTGCCCATGACGGTAACTGGTGAATGACTTCTCCCTGTCTTTATCTCGACCCACGAGCCTTTCATTATATTTTCTCTCCCCTGTCCAGCTGAGGAGGGCAGTGACAGAGCAGCTTCGGTGGGTACCTGGTATCCAGCCAGGGTCAAGTCACCACAGCAAGTGGTTCTTCTCTTTTTAGAGTCTGACTAGAGTTCCTTGGATGTCTGCATTTTGGTATTCAGTTCCGTTCAACTTTAGCTTGTCTACTTTCAGTCTTTTTTTTCCCCCCAACTTCCCCATAGGAGTTGCTGCATCTTGGTATTTGTTTTCCTCTTCTTTGATGTCTGTAATAAAAATGGTGTCGCTTATACAGTTGGTGCCTGGGAGACAATTCTGCCTAGTTCATTTTGTGTTGAAACACCCTAAGGGATTCGTATCTGGCAGTACCTGCAGGTAGTTGGGGCAGGACCTGTTATTTAGCCACGTAGCTGATCTAGTGCAATATAGCAGGTTCTATTCTTTACAGGTCAAATAATGAACATTTTTGTCTTAAATGCAGTATTAAGACTAGTATATTATCACTAGCACTAAGTTGTGACATCTTTTCAATAATTTCTTAAATAATTTGAGGTTAAAGCAGATCCTCAGATTGGTAAAAATTTTCTCATGATAGTAGACTGCTGATCTAATCTGTGCTACTTTCACTTGACAAAATTATGCCCTGCATCTACAGGTTTGCCATTTCATTTTCAGAAGCTGTATCAAACTTAATGATAATCTGACTTTCACTGTAGTGAAAGTTAGTGACTATAGGCAGCACCTAATGTGTTTATTTATAACTTACACTCGATTTCTAGGTGCCCATGTTTTGAAATGGATCCTTATGTTTTATACTGGATCTGTGACAACTGTCCTCCTGTCCTTCCACACTGAAGATGTAATTTGCAATGAGGTTACAAAAACACCTTCAGCTGGTGGCGTTTGAGGCTGAATCTGAGAGCTAAAATGCTTCTGTGAACCCCAAGAGACCTTAGTTTCACTTTCAGTGCATTACCAAGGTTATTGAAGCCAACAGGATCTTAAGCCCATCTTCAGAGTATTGTGCTGACCTTCTGAGAAGAGTATTGTATTTAAACAGTTGGAATGGTTGCATCATGTATTAGTTTTGTATTGCATTATTCCATTTCAGGTGTATTAGATTATATGAATATGTTTAGTGAAGTGCATTATTGAAAATTCATGGAAAGCATAATAGACGGTGAATTGGAAATGACAAGGAGTAATGTCAGTGAAACATCATACAGTTGACTGATACCAGATTAATCAAATACATTAAGGCTTAATTTAAACAGATCTAACATTACCCATCCCCAAAAAATCTTCTGTGCATGTAGTTTGCCTTCTAAACTGATTTTGTGGCAGTTGTGATCGAAGTAAAACAAAGTTTTATTTCTCTGTCAGTCTCAAAATTGAACAAAATTCAGAATACAGTTTGAAATTATAACTAATTTCTTATTTATAAATATTTGAATATTTTTGTTCAGGAATACATCTTAATAAGATTTGAGTAGTTCCTATAAGGATAATAATTATTGATAATGTTTGTCTTCTAGTTTGCATTATTTATACAACATTATACCAGGTTTTATTATCAAATGATTCTCTATATTTATCTTGATCTTTTGCCCTAAAATTGCCTTTTTAATGGCAGTGTTTTCAACTGAACTTCAATTTCAGTCAATTTTAAAGACAAAAATGTAAGACTGTCCATTAGTTTACAAGCAGGGAATTAAAATTGCATTAGTTGATTGGCAATTGCAGAATACAAGATAAACTAGGAAAGCAATAATTTAGTTAAATCTAAATAAATTTCATATTTCTGTAGGAATCCAAAGTCATAGAAGTAAGCATCAGGAAAATAGAAGCGTCTATCAAATTTCGTTTATCATGGGGAGAAATGAACTACGTGGAAGGGATTAAAGATGGAAAGGATAAAAGTACTGAAATGTCTTCTTTAAAACTGTAGATGATCTTCAGGAGCAAGTGTACAGAGTGAGATAATAAAAGCAGGGAGGGTGTGTTGAGTGAGAGTGAAAGAGTGTCTGTGTGTGTAAGTGGATATCATACTTGGCAGTGGTTTACCCGGTCTTTTGCAAATCATTTTAATTTAGAAAGATAACATTTTCCCAAGACTATTGAATTTAGAACGGAATAGTAAGGACAGCTGGCTTCAGTATAATTGGTAAATTTGAACTCTGACAGACCATGCTGACAGCAATGAGAATATCTGCTGCTTTAACCCTTTAATCCCGTAAAGCAAGTGGCTCGGTCCTTAGACTTCAAGTTTATACAGCTACATAGCTTTTCCCATCTTGCTGTCATATGGTCTCACAGCATAATCTTACTTTTAATCTTATTTCTTTCTGGGGGATGCCTACTGCTCTTTTCCCAGATAAAATCTACACAACTAAATGAAGTTCATCTCCATTCACTTTTTCTACTCACTTGGTAAGCAAGCACCCTCATGCTGAAGTATTCTGGATCCTTTGACTATTCTCTCTTTCCTTCTGAGCTGGCTCCAAGAGATGTGCATCCTTTCCTGCTTCCTGCAAGGAGGGCCAGCAGGAGTAGAACCTGGAATTGTTATTTGGTTTTCACATCATACTGAGTGTGAGACAATATTTATTTTATCTTTTCTGTTATGTAGTAGTCTATCAGTCTTAAATCCAAGGAACAAGTCCATCAAGAAAGTATGGTACGTTTCAGGAATAACTTCTGACAGCTACTACAGGCAAAATTGAGATGTTCTAATTTTCCTTTGGTGTGACTCCATAGATATTTTTTAAATACATATCTTACCACAAACTATGTATTTGTTATTTTTGTTTGACTGATTTTAATTAAACTAACTGTCATTAAAAACACAAGTCATTTGCAGCATCTTCTGTAAGATAGCCTACATTCAGAGATTCCAGGTAGACTTTCTCATAGAGAATAGCCATGGTTACTGAGAGAAAATCCTTGCTCTTTATGCTTGAAATGTTCTGTTGTAAAGCCAGTGTCAACTGATCTATTGGTCTTATGATTGTTTCTTTATTTTTTATCTTTGGGTAATTCTAGATAATAGCGAGCCATTCACTAGTTAAGGGACCGGAGGCTAGCGTATTTCTTTCCCAGATGAATGCTCTGATCTCCCTTTTTAAGGATTTGCCACCGTCACTGAGAACCTTGAAGAGAAAGAAGTCAGCTTTTCTCAATTCTTTGGGAAGAGGAGATGGCTGCTTGTATTCATGAAAGGCCCTCTGAACTGTGGGTCTTAAATGGAGGACATTTTTCTTTAGTCTTGAGATGCCTCATTCTTGAAACCAGAGGGGTTTTCAGAAACATGGATGTCTTCAGTGTTACCTGTTGACTAGTTTTAACAAACTGCACACTGAGTACTAGGTCATTCTCTGCTGAAGTGTCAGCTGGTGTGCCTAATTCTGGCAATGTGGTGTATGCATGGGTAGCATAGGTATTTAACTCAGGGTTCATCCTGGGGAAACAGATATCTAAAATCTATGTGTTACCTATCTCATATGTGTTGTCCGTTTCATAATTCTAGGCCTTAGGAAATAGCAAAACTGCACTTTAAAATGAATGAAAAGGAATTTCAGGTCATGGGAACCTGAATACAAAGCTCAGAACATAAAAGCCTTTTGATTTCAGCCAGGTAATATTTGTTTACAATTTGCTATGCCCTTCTCTTTAGAAGAAATCTGGGAAAATAACAGGGCTTTGAAATAGTGAATTGAAGGACAATATCAAGGCTTCAGTCTATCAATAAGGAAGTAAGGTCAAGATTTGAAAGCAAATCATTATAATGATGGATTTCTATTAAACCACGTATAGAATAAAGAATGTAAAATGATTATTCCTTTCTTGAATCATCTTCAGTTTTTAAAATATCTTCAGCCCCATCGGTGTATCTATATTTTCTTCATGAAGCCATGTCCAAGTACATGAAGGACAAGAGCGTGAATGAAGGAATCGTCATGGATTTAGCAAGACTAAATTGTACTTGGCTAACCTAACTGCCATCTGTGTTGAGAACATGAGTCAGCAGTGTGCCTTCACGACACAGAAGGCTGACAGTACACATGGCCAGCAAGTTGAGGGAAGTATGCATTCACCTCTATTTAGAGAGGTGTACAGTTTTGAACTCCACAATAGAAGACATGGACAAATTGAAGCAAATCCGGCAGAGAGAGACAGCAAGGTCATTAGAAGGCTGGAGCACTGACATACAAGAAGTCGAAAGAACTGTTTGTTCAGTCTGAAGAAGACTAAACAGGATTTCATTCAGGTGTCCTCAACTACTTCATCTGGTGCTGAGAAGAGCTATACTTAGGTCTGCATAGCAAAGGGAGAGGGGAAGAGATACAAACCGCAAGAGGGAAAATTATGATTAGACATTAGGGATAAAAATCACGGTGAAGGTAATCAAGCACGGGAAAAGATTGGGAAAAGAAATGATGAAATCTCCATTATTTAAGATATTTGAAACTTGACTGCAGAATTTCCAATGCAAACTGGTCTAACCTCAAAATTAGCTCCAACTTTGAAGTTTTTTTTCCCCATTTCTGAGAAAGTGATTCAATCAGATGGTTCCAACAGTCCATTTAATGTATTCTATGAGTCTTTACAGTTACATTCTGTGCATATTATTTCTAAAATGTGCTTTCTGACCATGACCATTCTGTCTTTTCTGGCAACAGTATCTACAGCTGCCAAGTTCTTTTGATGCTTATGCTCGGGCACAGGATTGATCGTGATCAATCATGTCCACTACTTGCTACTGTTACTCAGCTTCTTAAGCAGTGAGAGTCTTGGGCAAGAGTGCTGTTCTCCTTAACTATCTTTTTGATAGTCTTTTTATTCTTATCCACTAATGTAAGGTGCTTTAGATGAGGAATGTTCCTCATTTCTTACTTTCTTCATGAAGAGTTGATAGAAATGATTGCCTGTTCCTTTTGTTTTCTGCTGCAAAATCTGTCATAATTAAAGGTGGCATTGTTCACAAATAATTTCACAGTAGAGCAGTCATGCTGCATATAAGTTCCTACAGCCTCTGAAAATTATTTATCTTTTAGCGGGGCTGTGCTTGCATTCTCACAGTCAGCCCATTACCTACATTGTCACAGACACTCTGAAAATACGAAATTGTTCAAATTGTCTTGCTATCCAGACCACAAATATTTATGTTTTCAGGAGAAAAAGAAATAAGCGTATTTGCAGGTTTGCTTGGACATTGTCACATATTGTGGTCTCACTTTTGGTACAAGTCATTTGACCAGCCTTTGACCAGTCTCATAATTCTTATCCCAGTGATTAATGGGAGGACTTTATGGCAGTACTGAATGCGTTGAATGTGTCTCCCACATTTCTTACTAGTACAGCCAAAAGCAGCCTAGGTGTTAGTAATGCATCATGTATCCTAGCTCCAAGTTTCATAGAAAGTGGATGTAGGATGGTACACGTGGTACACCTGCCTTACGTGTGTTAGAAGGGAAAAAACCTCCCTGGTTTGAAACGACTGGACTTATTTACTCCATCATAGTATGAGAGTTAATCTTGATGTACTCTGCTTACTGGAGTCTAGCTTTATTTTTTTGTATGAAGTCAACTATAGTTGAAAGATGAGAATTTGAATTCTCTGGATTTGAAGAATAAAGGTTACAGATGCATTTACTATTATGTTTACTTTTATACGTGACATCAAGAGGTGCACCTCAGTTAAAAAAAAAGAAATCTTCATGTAAAATTAATTTACAGAATCACAGAACAGTTGATGCTGGAAGGCACCGCTGGAGATTATCTGCAGAGGTCAGCTAGAACAGGTTGCTCAGAACCATGTCCAGTGAGATTTTGAGTATCTCCAGGGGTGGGGACTCCACAACCTCTTAGAATCATACAATAGAATGATGGAATCATAGAATCATTTTTGTTGGAAAAGACCTTCAAGATCATCAAGTCCAACCATAAACCTAACACTTCCAAGTCCACCACTAAAGCATCACATTTACATGTCTTTTAAATACCTCCAGGGATGGAGACTCAACCACTTCCCTGGCCAGCCTGTTCCAGGACTTGACAACCCTTTCGGTGAAGAAATTTTTCCTAATATCCAATCTTAACCTCCCCTGGCACAACTTAAGGCCATTTCCTGTAACTTAGAAGAGACCAACGCCTACCTAGCTACAGCCACCTTTCAGGTAGTTGTAGAGAGCAATAAGGTCTCCCCTCAGCCTGCTTTTCTCCAGACTAAACAACCCTAGTTCCCTCAGCTGCTGCTCCTTAGACTTGCTTTCCAGACCCTTTACCAGCTTCATTGCTCTTCTTTGGACACACTCCAGCACCTCAGTGTCTCTCTTGTAGTGTAATATTTCTGCGTTTAACTCCATTCACCATGACTTGGGGCATCCCACTCTAGCGTTCAACCACCCTTATAGTAAAAAAGTGTTTTCTTATTTTCAGATGGAATTTCCTGTGTTGAAGTTTGTGCCCATTGCCTCTTGTCCTGTCACTGGGCACCACTGAGAAGAGTGGCTTCATTTTCTTTATGCCCTCCCATCAGATACTTATTGAAAGATCCTCCCCAAGCCTCCTCCAGCCTAAACAGTCCCAGCACATTCAGCCTCTACTCTTATCAAAGATACTTCAGTCCCTTAGTTTTGGAAGTCAAATTTTTTTCTCGGTAACAATTGGGAAGTAACTATGCTGATGATTTGGACTTAGATTTGTAAAATCTTTTTATTTTCTTCTATCCTGAAAAGATATCTTTATTTAAAGAAATTTTATCCCTTCACATAAAAAGAATTATCAGAAAAAAATTAACTATTTTATTTATGTATTGCACAACTATAACTTACCCTCATTTTATATTTTCACTTTAACTACAAGAAAAAGAAATAAAAATAGAACCATTAAAAATAGAACCAAATGCTGTTGGAAGTAGTGATACATGGGGAATTACTGTTCTTGCATTGACTGTATTATTGACAAAGCAACTTCACGCATTCAACTTCAAAATATTTTATCCATAATTTATGTTTGATAAGATCGTACTAAATGTTGTAGTAAAAGATAATTTTATACTGCTGTCTTTACAATGCTGAAATATTGATGATGATTTGTACAGTAACTCTGTTGACTTTTGTATATTTTATTAATTCAAAGTTTAGGTTGAGTTCAGTGTAGTGAGACTTTGAATGGCACCTTTATAAGGATAAAATCCACATCTTGTCTTTTGGAGGATATGGGCCTTTTTCCTCATATATGTTACAAACGAATTCTGCTTGATGTAGCTCAGTGGCCAGGTATGGAAATTATTTACAAAGAAGGAAAATGGCTTTGGAAAGAAGTGAATAATCATAGTATATGGATATACTTCTTTTTTACAAACCCCTACACAGTATGTAGCATTTAGAAGATTATTTTATCCTGTGTTTGAAGACGTCTGTCTTTCCTTATAGCAATAACTATATTTAAAATTATTTCTATTTAAAATAAGGTTATATTATACAGTGTGCCAAGAGAAATGTAGTTTCTAGCTGTGGATTATATGTATATGTATTATTGTTCCTCTTTTTTATATTTCAGTTGAAATCCATGGGTTGGAGTCTAAGTTTAGAAATACATACTTTTCATTCACAGTGAACCACATCACTAGAGAGTGTAAACAAAGGCTAACAAAAGAATATGACTTTTATACTATAACTAACTTTAGTTATTATTATTTGTCATCTTGTGGTTGACCAGTACTCTGTGTAACTGTGTAGGACCAGTGTGACTTTTTCTCTTCTTTCCCTTACCTTCTTTGGTATCATTATTCTTTTCTTATTAGCATCCTTCTTCTTTCTCTTTTCTCCTTATGCAGACAACACCCAATCCAATCTATAAGGGCCTAACTTCTATTCCATTGTCTCATCCCTTAAGCACTTGAAAATTTTATTGTTCCTAAATTTTGCTCCGTGCTTGACTTCTGCATAGATAAGACCATGCAGCTGAAATCAGAACTCTTGTGACCAGCAGTGTCTGTAATTCATTACATCCACCACATCCAAGTGTAGAGAAGATGGTACAGCCAGCTAACAAGTCTTCATGTTCTTTTAATGCTTGTAATTATAAGATTGAACTAGTAGGAGCTCAGTTCAAATACTTTGAATTTCTGATTTATTTCTTTCTTTTTCTTGTGTTGTATTTAGTTTACTTCTAATACACAGTATTAATTGGTTTTAGTTTTTTATAAGTGTTTTAGTTTGTACCATTATGTACTTACTAGGGCTTCAAGTCATCAGAAGAGAAGGGAGAACTGTAAAAGCTTCAGTCCTTTCTGCTAGATCCCTTTCATTTGAACTAAGTAGCGGCACCACTTTTGTAAAGTCTTCGCAGCCCTGGAAGAAGAAATCAGTAGTCTTTAGGAGCATATTTCTAATGTGCATGCTGGTCAGGACAGTGACCTCATCTTCTTTTATCAGACACTCGTGAGTTCTTGCAGCATGTAGAGGATACTGGAAAAAAACAGTAAGAATCCTGGGCTTAACGTAGGCATTCTTAATGCCAAGGCTGTTGGTGGTGTCACAGAAGTCATCTGTGTCCAAAAAACCGAAGTACAAGTACTTCCAGTTTCTAGCTGTTGATGCCAGAAATGTTAACATTGGCGCTTTTCAGGGAATTTTAATATTAAGTGGATTATTCCCTAGGTTATACGAATGATAACTTGTCTTATTAATTTAAAAGCTCACAATCTAAAGATTGTCAGCAGAAGGAAACTGCCATATCAAGGAGAGCTCAAATCTCTGTAGTGTTGCTCTTTAGTGCATAGAGTCAGGGTTCTGTCTCACCTTTCCAGGAAAATACTGTTCTGTGCTACAAACTGCTGGCAGTTTGGCTACATGAGGAAGCACACTGCAGAATAAGATTCCCTTGTGGTTCTGTGTATAGCCAAGCAGCCAACAATACTTGAAACACAAAATACTGCTATATGTCTAATATGCTAAGAGACTGTCATACTTTTGGGGGGATTTTTTTTGTTTGGTTTTGGGTTTGTTTGGGTTGTGATGTTTTTTTTGTTTTGTTTTGTTTTGTTTTTTCCAGAAAGAGGGAGAAATAATAATATAATTCACTTTGAATTCATCAAAGTTATGTTTAGAATAGGGGGACTGTACTTTGTTGCATATCTTTGTACTGGACATCACTGGCATTGGTTTAAACATTCACTTACATGTCTCCTCTGCACCCCATTATTGCACAGAACCATTCCAATTTTCTTTCAGCTTTGGGTGAAAGTGGCCAAGAAATCAGTTCCATTTTGCTGCATAGAAACCAATAGTAAACCAGCTACTTTCAAGTTTGAAAATCCCAGAGATCCACCTTGGACTTGAAGAAGACTTCACATGATAAAATAAAATGCTATTTAATGTTTATAACTACAGGAATGGTTTATATCTCTTGGTTTGTAAGATCCTTTTTTCCATACTGTGATTTATCTGTGGGAAGATTTTTTTACTTAAAATTGATTATTACTAATTCCACTATAGATTCTTGCTGTTTGGACTTTTCTTGACTCCAAGTGTCCTCAGTGGAGATGGACTGGAGTGCTTTTTTATCCACAGTATGATGGTTAGGTATGGAGAGGTAGCTCGCTTGAACAGATATTAAGTTTTCATTTGCATCTCCTCTACTCTATTGGGTAGACTTGACTAGAGTTGCTATGCAGAAATCTTATGAGCTCCTGAAATCACGTTCCTCAGAATTTCTAAAAATGAGGAAGCTTCCAACAGGTCTTGAAAATTCTGTCAGGTTCTGCTGGACTACTTCGTGTCATTTAATGAACTTTCCTGACAGAATCCACAGATATTATAAACTTGATTTTTGATTGTGGCCCTAAAAAGTGCTTTAAGACTATTTAGACTATAATTTTGCCTGTAAGATTTAAATTTTCCATAATGGTGGCGTGTCCTGTTCAGTGGCTCTAAAAGAATGCTCTTTTATTCCAAATTCCTTCCTGTGTCTCTTTCCTTCCCTGGAGATACCACTAAGCCTTGCAGAAAAGACTCTCTGGTATTCATGGTAGACTCATGTCTGTACAAATATCCTGGTCAAAATAAATGCCAAATATTTCTTTGCCAAATCAAAATGTACAGTAGCTTGCACATGCCACTGCCACATGGTGGTACATAAACAAGGAGATATGAAATTCTGTCTCCTGTATTGGGAGCTGGTTAATCTTTCAGATCAGTACACCCAGTGTAAGATTTGCCTTATGAATTCCTAGAAGCCCTGAATACACTGTCAGACAATTTGACCTATTTTAGGCTTGTGAACTGTGAGTAGATGACTTAGGGTAACCTTCTAAAATTTAATCTTATGACCTGAACCTTCCAGAAGCTGAATTTTGTCTCAGAGATCAATAGAAAGTGTCCCTTGCCCTGCCTCATCTGTAGTCAGGCATTGGAATCTCTATTATTGATTCCTTCTCTGATTGAATTCCCTGATGTATACTTCCCTTTCATTTCCATTTCTTCCAGGGATTCTCAGAGACAGTACGACAGGCTGGCACTATGGAAGTGACCAGGATCTTCTTCATCATGGGTGTGGATATCCAACTCTCACTTCCACCCTTGACCTGTTCTCCAAAGACACACACTTGTTCTTCTTTCTGGAGACACCATCTAATTAGTTACAGGAAATACTACCACTGATAAGTAGGACAAATTTCCAATGTTTAACTGGGTCCCTCTCACCTAAGAAGGCTGCTTTCTCCTTGATTTGTGACAACTGGGAAATTAGAAGTGATAAATCTGTCGGTTTAGTAAAGGCTTTTTCTGTCCTCAGTTTCAACTTGTTTCCTGTTGGTGGGAGTAATTCTTCTTACCACTCAGTTACTTCTGTATTCCTCCCATACAATTTGAATGGGAGTTTTTTCCAAGAGCTCCTGTTCCTCTATAGAACCTAAATCTGGGTACTTTTCATGTGAGAATTTATCAGGTCTGCGCCTACCTTGTCTTTTCTGAACCATTTCCTAAAGGCTACTCTTTTTTTTTTTTAATTATTCTTTCTTCTAAGAAGTTGAGGACATTCATGCCACTGTAACCATTAACAAACTTTTCCTGGAATAAGGTCACTCTGAGTCCATTGCAGATTCCTTTCTTAGCTTGATACCAGAACGAGACTGCTAGACTACCTTGCAGGTAAATCGTGCAATTATAAATGCACTGTTAGGAATTTCCATCAGTATGAGTGTGCATGTGAAGAAGGAGAAAAGAAGTAAAAAAGTTGACTTACCAGCAACAGTATATCACAGAATCACAGAGGTTGGAAAGGACCTCAAAAGATCATCTAGTCCAATCCCCCCTGCCAAGGCAGGGCCACCTAGAGCACATCACTCAGGAACGCGTCCAGTCGGGTTTTGAATGTCTCCAGAGAAGGAGACTCCACACCCTCTCTGGGCAGCCTGTTCCAGTGCTCTGTCACCCTCACAGTGAAAAAGTTTTTCCTCATGTTAACCCGGAACCTCCTATGCTCCAGCTTGAACTTGTTGCCCCTTGGCCTATTGCTTAATGACACTAAGAAGAGCCTGGCTCCATCTTCCTGACACTCACCCTTAACATATTTATAAACATTGATGAGGTCACCCCTCAGCCTCCTCTTCTCCAAGCTAAAGAGACCCAGCTCCCTCAGCCTTTCCTCATAAATATCATTTGGGATATTCACACATAAAACTTTCCTTCCACTTCCCCTCTATCCTGGAGTCAGGCAAAGGGCTAAAAAAGCACACCCCCCCCAAAAAAAAAAAAAAAGGTATCTGGACCAAAACTCAGACAGTGTTGCTTGTTTCCTCTAAGTTGAGAAATGATGTTGGGGGAAGACAGGCTTCTGCCAAATCTATGACAGGAATGTGAGGCCACATCTAACTTTAACATGCCAGGGAACATTTCTGGGTACTGGAATGTGCCATGTGGCACTCTTCCAAGGAATGAGCCACCAGGCACAGCTGAAGAATTAGTATGGGCCTAGAGCCTGATAGACAGTCTGGATGCAGCTCTTCTGTTTGGAAGATTTGAGTACTGTCGATGTGGAGCCTTCTATGCCAGTATGACCTCAATGCCAGAATATAGTTCCATACCTGTTTAATTTACTGTTGCTGATGCAGCCCCAGATCCTAGATGGTTCAAACTGGAAGTGACAAGAGAACTGATGTGTCATTCAGAGTCTGGCAAAATAGAGTCCTAACCTGCATACAACGCGTGACATGACTTCTGGGAGCTAAGCAGAGCCAGATAGTTTTAGTGATCCAGATTTTACTTCAGTCTCAACAGTGTATAAAAATTATTGATCCTCGATTGCCACTGCCATTTTGCAAATCAAAATGTGCAAAGAGGACTAAAACAATTGTACCTCTGTTACATGGAAGACAAGTACACACAACTCCACAACCTAAACATGATTGTCTGGAAAATTTTGATTTTAGATTGTTCAGGGTGACTAGGAGATATATGAAAGCCTATCAGAAAAACTCTGCAAACTTAAAAGAGGCAATCCACTATCAGTTTACCTTTAGGTGAAGATTTTTGTAACTGTGGTTGCTACAAAACTGAAGTTGTAAAATTCATTTTCCCATTTAAAAGCCATTCTAAAATGATTTCATGCTCTGGATTTGTTAGGAAATTTTTGTCTCCTATGTGGCAGAATTATATGATCAACTAGGTTAAGATTTGTGTTTCACTGTAAGAAGAATCTATTCTTTTTTGGCTATTGAACTGTTAAAGTTTTATATTTTACAAAAAGGTCAGAAATTTTGTTTTTGTTTGCTATAGATTTGGTATAGTTTTAAAGTTTCTACAACCATAAACTGCGTCCTCATATTGCATTTCTATGCCCAAGGAGCAATTAACCTTTCAGCTTTGTTTGATTACTCTTTTACTGGAATTTTTAGAGGTTGTCTGTATTCAGACTGCTCTGAACTGGCATGATCAAAGTCTGTATGGAATGATTTAGATCATGGCTGGCAATTCTTTATAGTAGTAATGTACACCCAATTAATTCAGTGTCTCAGTTATCAATATTAAAGGAATACTGCTGTAGTACAGTCTTTCTTCAAATCATAAGTGCATTATCAATGTAGGTATTTCATATAAATCTGAGCTCTCATGCCTTTTAAGATGCCAAGCTCCTTCAGATCACTTTGCACTCTTTTCAGTTGGCCTGTTGAAAATCCAGAAGAGACGAATATTCTGGTGACTAGGTGTCTTTCAAACATTTACCTTTTACTACAAACCATCACAACCCCAATACTTTCCTGGGTGAAGCCTCTATCACTTTTTAAAATTTAATCCCACTAGAAGGATATATAATTTTTTTTTCTGATATGACTCCTAAGAATTTAGATATTAAAAATATTTGAAGGGCGGATGGCAAGAGGAAGGGGACAGACTCTTTTCAGTGGTGCCCAGTGACGGGACAAGGGGCAATGGGCACAAACTGGAAAACAGGAAGCTCCACCTAAACATGAGGAAAAAATTCTTCACTCTGAGGGTGACTGAGCACTGGAACAGGCTGCCCAGAGAGGTTGTGGAGTCTCCTTCTCCGGAGATAGTCAAACCTCGTCTGGATGCGATCCTGTGCAACGTGCTCTAGGTGATCCTGCTTTGGCAGGGGTGTTGGACTAGGTGTTCTCCAGAGGTCCCTTCCAACCCCTGCCATTCTGTGATTGATCCTGTGATTACAAGTAGTTCTTTGGTCAGGCTTCAGCACTTGGAGGAAAACAACCCTCTTACTACTACTCAAAATCAGATTGTGCAGCCTCTGGTGAAATGATTGTCTCTTCATTTAACAGAGTAATTATACTGTCAAGATTGAACTAACAGTCAAATCTACTTGTTGAAAATGCCCTTAAAATGAGATGTAGAAAAAGATCTTTCTTTCCAAGATTAAAGATAATTGAAATTTTAAGTGAATTCAGTATAAGGTAAATTCAACAGGGGCCTGTTTTTCAGGATTTTTTGGGTCTGGATTCTTCTAACAGTTACTACTAAGCAGATTCCAGAAAACCTAACCTATATATATATGTCACAGGCCTTCCACCTCCATCATTCTCTAAAAATCTATACCTTTCTAGAGATTTCACAAAGAAGGATTTCTTCCTCTCTGAATATGATCTAAGTTTAATGACCTTTAATGTAAAACTACAAAATAACTATGATTCATATAAATAATGAATGAAAAAAAGATGGAATCTTTCACCTCAAAAGTGTATTTCATAACCTTTTTTGATGTATCACTTCCTCTTTTTATGTCGCAGGCCAGTCAATCCTTACATGTTATGTTTAGTTTATTACCTGAGATATTTAGTCAGGGATTGTTGTTTTATTGCTGTATTATATAAAGAGCTAGGAACACTATTTGCATTAAACACAGCTGAACAAATCATAATAATTGTTTCATGAGCTCTGTATGTACCACAATGCTAATAGCAGATTGTAGGGAGAGCGTCTCTGAGCAACCTGTACCAGTGCCTCACCACCCTCATAGCGACGAACTTCTTCCTAATATCTAATTTAAATCTACCCTTCTTCAGTTTAAACCCATTCCCCCTTGTTATATCACTACACTCCCTGACAAACAGCACCTCTGCAGCTTTCCTGTAGGCTGCCTTTAGGTACTGGAAGGCAGCTTTAAGGTCTTCCTGGAGCCTTCTCTTCTCCAGGCTAAACAAGCCCAACTCTGTCAGTCTGTCTTCGTAGAAGAGGTGCCCTAGCCCTTTGACCATCTTTGTGGCCGTCATCTGGACTTGCTCCAACAGGTCCAAGTCCTTCTTATATTTGGGGCCCCAGAGCTGGACACAGTACTCCATGTGGGGTCTCTCAAGAGTGGAGTAGATGGGGAGAATCACCTCCCTCGACTAGCTGGTCACTCTTGTTTTGATGCAGACCAAGACACAATTGGCTTTCTGGTCTGCAAGCGCACATTGCCAGGTAATGTTGAGCTTCTTGTTCACCAACACCCTTAAGCCATTCTCCTCAGGGCTGCTCTCAATCCGTTCTCCACCCAGGCTGATCACAGAAGTGGAGGCCCCATCCCTGGAAGTGTTCAAGGCCAGGTTGGATGGGGCTTTGGACAACCTGATCTAGTGGAGGGCATCCCTCTCCATGCAGGGGAGTTGGAACTAGATGATCTTTGAGGTTCCTTCCAACCCAAACCATGCTATGATTCTATGAATCATTTTGCATGGTGTCTTATTGTGGAACTGGAATCTCTTCTCCAATGATTCTCAAAAACTGCTGCCTTGGGATGAATATTTGCACCCAAAAGTCTCCAGATATCTCTTACCAAGAATGCAGTTAGGAGAGAACATTAAATTATTCCTGTAATGGCTGAGTCTTACGTTTTATATAGAAGTATCTGCCAAAACAGATTTTGTGGCATATCCTATCAGTTCTATTTTAAGGAGCAGAAAGATGACAAGACTAGTCAGTTAACATTTTTGAAGTATTTTCCCTCAAATTTAGCATTTTTATTTTAAGATTTTTTAAAAGTTCGTGGTCCATGGAGCTGTAATTGAACAGAGCGCTTGCAACACTTATGGAGTAGATGGCTGTTTCATTTTCAAGAAAACATGGCCCAGTAGAATTATTTGAGGTACAAAGAATGTTTAACTTTGTGGTTAGTATTTCATTGTTTTTGTAGAATGAAGAAACATAGTGTTCACTTTAGATATATCTAGTAATAAGTGGGGATTTTTTTGTTCTTTTTAAGCTGTTTGAAGATTTCTATGAGCCAGATCTTCCTTTATAGTAGAAGCTTCTGTGTCATTTAAACCTCTTAGTCTTGGATTTAATTTCTACATTTGATAAGGCTTTTAAATAGAAGAGAAACAATAACTCCTAATGGATTTGAATAGGGAATTCTAACGTAAATAGACTACAGATTTAGTGAATATTTTTACTGCAATTACATTTTGTCTTCTAAGCCATGTGTCATAAATTATTTTGTTCAATTAAAGGCATCATGTTGGATAATTATTTTTTTTCTGAGTGATTCAAGTGATTTCTGGTACATCTTACCAAATATTTTGTTGATGATGTGATGGATATGAACTTTGTAATTGTTTCAGTAACTGTGTTCATGAAATTTTAAGTGGTGATATTCTTGTTACATTCCGAAAAGCTTTGGAAGACTTTTGTAATATGTAAAATTTGAAACTTTATCCTTAAAGTATGTTGTTTGTCTTTGTGAAAGTAATTTTGTGCTGATAAATTAATTACAGTCATGAGCGTAGTAATGCTTTGGATGCTCCTGAGATAATTCTGACCTCTGTTGGCAAAGCACAGCAAATGAAATACATGCTCAGTAGTGGCACACTTATGTTTTTATGTATATTAAAAATAAGGCATTAATTCTATGTTTTTATTGTTGAAAAGTTGGGGGGTTTTTTTGTCTTACCATTCTGATTAGCTTAAGCATGCAATAGAGGATTTATGCTCAAACTATCTGTAGTCAGTGACATTTCCTGGTGTAGTAATTGTTGTACCAGAGAACACGCTTTCATCCAGTATCTATCTTACCCAGATTTTCTATACTATGCCAACAACATTTAAACATGTCACATTATAATAGCTCTGTGTGTTAAAGATCGGATGTTGCAAAGATTCCACTTTAGGTTATGCAGTATGCCTGATACAGCCACCATTCTGTAATACAATATTTAAGCCTCTGAGAAAACATGATTGGCTTTGCTCAGTTGAATTTATTGCAATAGCTAATTTCACAGTAATCAGCTTGCTTATTTAATGTGTTAATCCAGTTAAAAGATTCGATGCAATCTAAACAGGTGCTAGGTTTTTTTCTGTGCAGTAACTATCATTTCTACCATATATTTCTTATATCTATCTTTATCTTTCAAATGTCTTTCCTAGGTTGTGTTCTGATTATTACAGTGCTGATGGAAAGAATGAGTGTTAGCACTTTGAGCAGCCAGGTAATATGCAGGTACTCTGTGCTAGCATTCTAGCAAAGACATTAAGTGCACGTCTGTTTTGAAACTATGTTACTTCAGAGAACGGACTCGAATTGTTATGTATTTTATCTTATGGATAAGAAGGGGGTTTAGTACTATTTTGAATTAATTTTGAACTTCAACTACCTTATATCTTGCAAAAAAGTACTGTTGCAGGCTTCTGATATTCTCTGCTTTGCTCATTGTCTGCTTAGCGCTATGGAGTCTGAGTAATGGAGGAAGTATTCTACTAGAAAACACAAATGTTCTCTATATTTTGTATGTATGTTATAGGTCATTGACAGAATTAAAGGGCCTTCATATCTCAGGATTCATATTTTGGAAGTTAGCTGCTGATGCTGCACTCTTTACGGTTCTGAGTTTAGGTTAAATTTATGGTAGGTTGTCCAAAGGGGTTGAACATTGTTGCTGCTGTTATGAGATGAAGATATGGAAGCTTTAGTCTGAGAGTTTGGGAAATCATGTGGACGGTTGATATAACACCATGTGAACGTAAACACAAGATATGAGACTCACGTCTGTTATGTTTTCACATTTCAAAATAGCTAGTAATTGATTTAATTGAATTGATTTCTGAATCTCCTTTTCACAACTCAGCATAAACCAAGAATGTGGTGTGGAGTGGCCTTCCAGAATCAAGAGGAAATGGTATAATGTATTTTTTCTGGTGTCTGTTTTGCTGGTGTCTGGTAGAATTGCTCTATGTGTGAGGAAACACAGATCAGGAAGGAGAGGGTATTAAAGCCATCTGAACTGCAGATTCTATAGACAGCAAGTTCTGTTCTGTATGTGCTAGAGCTATAAAAGAGAGTCTCATCTCAGCCTGGCTTCTAGGATGAGCAATCTTTAATTCAGGAATGAGGTCATAGTTCACAGCATCCATATTTCAAAAATTTGTGATACATATATTGCTGCTTTTCCCAGTGCTGATTCCAGTGCCAGAGCTTCAGGAATTTTTATTCCACTTAAACAAGTGTCAGTAAGTGTTCCAGGATGCATGATTAATAATTTAGAGGTTTTAAATTCTCCTTTTATAATAAATATTGACTTTGCTTGCCCATAATAATAATGTGTTTAAAATTGCAAACACCTTGAATTTATGATGGGTGGGAATACTATGTTGGACCTCCAAAAGTATATTCTAGGAAAAAAACTCTTTATAACTTTTCTTACTAAAGATTCAAAGTCAATTGAATTAGGAAAAAAGAGTGGCTAAAAAAATATATCTCCTAACAAAATATGTCATCATATCTGTATTACTGAGAGAAAGAGAAATGGGACTTTGCTTCAGTTTATTTATGATATGAGAAATACTAGGGTGCTTTTTTAAAATTTATTTTAATGTAATCTATTTTTTATAAAAGAAGAAGTCAGAATGGTCTATCTGAGAATGTGTTCTGTTCCAAAGAAAGTACTGATGTTATATGGTTCTGTGTTCATAGGTATATTCATGTAAGTGTACCTTACAACCATGAGGTATGCAAGGGCTTTCAAAAACCTTCAGAAGATCCACTTCCATTGCTGTGCTTACAGAAAAAAAAATAATTATTGTTTATATAATTTCACTAAATAGCAATTTTCTGGGAAGAGTTGAAATAACTCAGCATTTATTTATAAGGGTAGTTCAATATATGTATATACATATGTATATATGTACTATATATATATACTGAAAAAAAAATATAATCAAGTATGTCTGACTGGGTTTCTTTCTATTGTATGGCCTAATATTACCTAATGCAGTGGAGCCCTGTTCCTGGTTGATCTTGATCAGTCTATAGATCTTATACAAAGCCTATAGGTCCAATTAATAACAAATGTGTAGAACCCATCTACCTCATATACGTAGGGAGCCCAAACTCATGATACATAGGGTATAGAGTTTCCCTCCACAAGAACAGTTAATTTGATGCACTGATCTTTAGCCTTAGCCATCTGGAATCCCTGCAGATTGCTCATATCACATAAGATCATACTTGGAGATATAATTTACAATGGTTTTAAAACCTGTTTCACCTTGCTTAAACATAAATGATTTTACTTATTAAAGATACTGCCTGCTGATCTGGTTTTGGACTGAGTATTTTCATAACTTACTTAGTAGCTGTTCTCACAGTGATGCCAAATAAGAGTTAACATTTTTTCCTATCAGGATGACTGGATTGTCAAGGACAGAACTCTGGGGTGGATCCGAGGATCTGTCTGACTCATCATTGACAAGCTGGAGCTACTAAGGTTCTCTATGAATGAAGCAAAACCCCAGTTTGTCCCTACAGACAACTGGAATACAGAGGAACCCTGCTGTCATAACTGATGAAAGCTTTCTCTCTTTTAGCCACTCCAGGCAAATTGATCTTGACTGTAAGGNTTGAAGTCCCCCACGAGCACAAGCGCTGACGATTGACGTATTGGTCAGGAACATATTGCTCTCCGAGTATGCCACAGTATTATGCAGTATACCCAGTCAGGGATAATCCAGATGAGGAGTCTGTAAAGAATGATGAAGCCAAGCTGGTTAGATAAAGGTCAAACGCAAAATGACCTTATATATATATGACAAATTCTTTTAATAAAGCAGATTAATTCATTGTCTATTCCTTGCGTGACATCATCAAAAAGTCAAAGTATTTCTCCTTTATGTTTTTGCATATTACCTAGTTTTTATAACATTTAAAATGATATAACTGTTAACTCTATCAAAATAAAATGATACATCTTCAAATGAAATTGATTCCAACTTCAAGGTAACTGAGTTCTAGTTCAGTTCCACTAGTTCACATGGCTTTTGTTCAGGTTTATTTTATTTAGTTTTTACCATACCAAGTACTTAACTGGAGAGACTGAGTGCTCCTCAACATGTTTTTTCTAGGTAGATTCTTTCCCAAACTGAACGTGTCTAAATTTGCATGTACTTACACATGCACAGACTGTCTAATCTGCATACTCATACAATGTACCTCCCAGTGGCCTAAGTCTGCCATATAAGAAGAACGCTTATTTCTCTAGTACTTTTAATACATATGTGCAAAGTTGGCCTAAAACAAACGCCCAAAATCCTTTTTGTGGCTTCTGCAGAAGCCTACTGATCATCTTTTGGTCTGCAAAGTTTAACTTTCACCCTGGTCATATGTGACAGCCAGCTCCTTGCATGGTCTCAACCTCAGAGACATGCAGACAACTGGCTCCCTGGCTACTTCACCTAATTGATGACTAGTCCAGCTTGGTCTTCATTAGCAATCACATATTGTCTCACACATTCACACTGCCTACAATTGCAGGCTCCACAGACAGAGGGGCCCTCTGACCCATGGTCCCACTCCAGTTTCTGGTACCCAGCCCCTCATTTTCTCCAGTTTCTGGCCACATAGACGCATGGGTTAGTGTAACCCATCATCTGACCCAGTTGCTGGCGGTTGGGCCTTCATATACACACATGGACACAGAATAGAGTCCCTCACCCAGGGAAATAGAAATGGAATTCAGAAAGATTGAGTGCAGGGCATGGCCAGAAGACTGTACTGTAGAGCCAACTATATACATGTGATCGGCCCTTTTTGTCCCTTTATCCCTCTAGTTTCTCACACTTGTTCCTCCCCATATGACCTGAATCCATCCCTTTCCCTGCCTTTGGTTCCTTCCCTAAACATCCCATAGGAAGTCTTGCTCAATCCTATGTGTCCCATACCCCTAGAGAGTAACCCATCTCAGTCTGAAATATGCTCCAGCATTGCCTCATCTTGATGGGTATCACCCCTGGACAGTGGGGTGGAGGTTCTCGAAGGACAACTCTGGGAGGGGCCCCAACAGGGTGCCCTTCTTCTGAGGCTGTAATTTGGGTTCCTGCCTGTGGTTGTGCTGCTGTGCTCTGCTGGACCTGTAGAGATGGGCCTTTAATGTGCTGATGGCTCTTCTGTGATGAGGTTGAGGGTAGCTGGACCAGGGCTGTACATTGTTGGATGTGATGCCTTTGTTCTACAGGCTCTTTTAAATTACCCTTTTTACCTCCATGCTTGTGTTATAACTTTAAGTGCTGATCCTGCTTTTCATATATTTGGAGAAAGGTCTTTTTCTAACCAACTGTTGTAGCTTTTCATGGAGGAGAGAGGCGTTATGCATAGAAGATAAACATAACGGTAGTGCTAAATTCATAAAGTTGTGAGTTTATGATTTTCTTCTTTTTGTACTGCTTTATATCCATCTTTATGGATATTACTATTGCTGCACATATTCTTTAAACAGGTTTGCAAAAGCAAAACCAAATTCTGAATTCAATGACAACAGATATAGCAGGAATGCTCTGTGTAGCTCAGCATTATTAGGTAGCTGTTGATGCTCATGCCTCAGATAGGCTAGATCAGAGTGAATGACTCTTTCTAATTTGTCTTCATATTTCTGTTCCCAGTTAGCATTCAAAAGTATATGTATATGTATACTGGAGGCTTCTACAACAACTGGGGTGAAGAAGCTCTTCTCTGCCATTCAGAGAAACATAGAATCACAGATAGAGACCCTGGAAGCATCCTAGTAGTATTTTTTGTGAATGTCTATCTCCCTTTTGAGGAATCAAATAGCTCTCTATATTCTCCTTTCTTAGCTTATCCCAGCTTGTTCTTCAAGTTTCCAAGTTGAAGTGCATAATTCCTTGATAGGAAGGGAATGGAGATATCTGAGCATAATCTTTGTATTTTACACATATTCTGCACGACAGAATTTCCTTTACCTCTGGAAGTCTGCAAGGCCGAAAAAGGTGAAGGCTGGATTTACCTTTAATTATTGTCTGCACTCCATTCCAATAGTAATTTCATGTTACCATGGTAAATCTTAAACTTAAGGAATATAGGTCACACTTGTAGATTTTGTACAGGTAATGATCTTGTAAAACTTTGGCCTTTTGCTCAAATAAGATTTATTGGTTTAACTTGATCATCTACCTATAAAGAGGAAGAACAACCTATGGTTGTCATCTTCTCTGTTTTGATCACAGGCAATGCATACTTGCTATGAAATGCATTCATGATATCCAGCTATTAAGAGGCTTCAAGTCCCTAGATATATATAGATACAATTTTGCAAAAGGTGTTGAAGGAGGAAGTAGCTTATTGTACATAACTGCCTCATTATCAGACCACTGTGCAGGATTGAGACTTACTTGTATAGTAATAACCAATGTATAATATATAAGCAAACTCATAATATTTATGGTATTCAATATTTAATGTTAAATAGAAATCAGTTATCTATTAGAGCAGAATCGATATGGAAATAAAATCACAATTGGGTGAAGTTGGGTGAAGTAGAATCCGGGTGTTGATTGATGCTCGCCTGGACATGAGCCGGCAGTGTGCCCAGGTGGCCAAGAAGGCCAACGGCACCCTGGCCTGTATCAGGAATAGTGTAGCCAGCAGGAGCAGGGAGGTGATCGTCCCCCTGTACTCAACCCTGGTGAGGCCGCAACTCGAGTCCTGTGTCCAGTTTTGGGCCCCTCACCACAAGAAAGACGTCGAGGCCCTGGAGCGTGTCCAGAGAAGGGCAACGAAACTGGTGAAGGGGCTGGAGCACAGGTCTTATGAGGAGCGGCTGAAGGAACTGGGCTTGTTTAGTCTGGAGAAGAGGAGGCTCAGGTGAGACCTTATTGCCCTCTACAACTACCTGAAAGGGAGTTGTGGTGAGCTGGGGGTCGGCCTCTTCTCGCAGATAACTAGTGACAGGACTAGGGGGAACGGCTGCAAATTGCGCCAGGGGAGGTTCAGATTGGAGATGAGGAGAAATTTCTTCTCGGAAAGGGTGGTCGGGCATTGGAACAGGTTGCCCAGGGAGGTGGTGGAGCCACCGTCCCTGCGGGTATTTAAGGAAAGGTTAGATGCAGCACTGAAGCACATGGTTTAGTGGTTAATAGGTGGTGGGGGGAGGGGGTCGGTTGGACTAGGTGATCCTTGAGGTCTCTTCAAACCTTAATGTTTCTATGTTTCTATGTTTCCTCAGTTTTCCAGACTTAGACTATTTATGGCCAAGACTGTAAACAGATCAAGGTTAAAGAAAGCAAGTGGAATAAACTGCTTTAGAGCCTGAACTTGAATAACACATTTAATCCCATGAATTTGTTGACCATAATTTTTGTTTTATTATTTATACTGAGGCAACTAAACAGCAGGAATCAAAGCAACATAAGCACATTCCACACCTTCAAAAATGAAATGGGTTTGAGTCACATTTCACACTAACACAACAAAAACATTTAATAAACAGCTAGAATTACATATACAATAAGCATTAAAAATACAGTTAATATTAATTGAACAGATAATCCATCTTTCCTTCTCCTTTTAAAGTTTAAATAATAAGAAAAATATTTTTATTATGATTATTTAATTTTGAGTTTTTAACTCTCAGTTGCTACATGCAATAGCTGTTTTTAATACTGAAAAGAAGATCTAAGATAGCCTCAAGACATTATCTGCTTTTCTCCGTTTAAGATCTATAGCTGAACTTGCTCAGAAAGAATTCTAGAATGCATTTTTAAGTGTTTTTCCATGTTCAACTTTTGAGTACCTTATTATTATTTATGAATTATTTATTATGCTTTAAAATATGACTTTCTAAAAAGATTTTTTTCTCACTGTCACTAAAGGCAAATATTTAAATTTGCTTTCCTTGAAGTAATTTGAAAATGTATCTCAAATTCAGCATTGTAAATAATAGGTAAAATCACACATCAAAAAGACATAGATTCTTTTTACAGGATAATACATTTTATATAACACTGGATTCCATCAAAGAGGAATCTGTAGAAATAGAAAAATTCACATTGCTAAAATGAAACTTTTCTATATTTGTTAAGTAATGTTATTAATTTTTACAGGTTACAGCAACATGATTGTCAATTTGATTTATTTGTGCATAAAATAGAGAATGGGAGCTATTTTTCTGCTGTTCACAATAAGTAATATTACTTTTGTGTCTGAATAACTGATGATACATATTATTGTGTAAAAGTTTTCATTTTCAAAAATGCTCTGTAAAATTGTCCATATATTTTGTATAAGCTCAGCTACATGACTGAAAATGTATCTGAACCTAGGAGGAGCACAAATGAATATAGGAGCCTGGCTGTGTGCTCTAATAACTCTAGGCAATGTGTTCCTGTCAGATTAACAACAATAAACACGGAAATTTTGGAAGTTTTTGTCTCAGAACAACACAAATTCCCATATTGTGTATTTATTCTATGGAAGAGGAACAATAAGGAAAATAGATTTATCTGAGCTGCTTGGTGTTTGCCACCAGCATCAATGGCAGCAGGATGATGCTCAGGATTTCCCTCTATTAACAATGAGCTGGCAAGATAACATTCAGTACTTCTATAGTCCTGAAGAGCCAGGGGACCTCTAGGAGGAGCTTTCAATGATGTTGAAGTCCTGGGAAGGAAGATGGAGAGAGGAGTGGGAGGGGTGAGGACTAGGCATATGCTAAGCCTCTCTCACCCCTCAACAGGGTTTAGACCCTAAAATATGTAGGCCTGAACACCATGCTCTGTCCATCTCCCATGGAGGAACTCATTTTGTCCAGTGTCATACTCTTCCTTGCCACTTCATTTCATAGAAGAAATAAATTCCAAAGAGAGTTACCAATTGGTTGTCAGATAAGGTCAAAGTGCAACCAGTGGGCAGACAGGCATTGATGTCATCAGGCAGCTTTCCATGGCTTTTAAAGACTCTTATCATTGTTTTATCAAAATATTTGCTTTTCACCTTGGCAAAATCACCAAGACCGTAAATAAAGACCATAAATATTAGTGCATGGATAATTAAATAATAATGAAATAATAGTGTAATAATAATGAAAAAATATAATAAAAGTATATGTACAAAGGGGAAATGCAATGGAAATGGATTTAAATTTGTGATGGACATTCTCTGCATGTTTGCATGGTTCTTGTACCGTTGATAGGGAGCATGCCTGTGTGGTGAAGATTAGCTGAACTGACTTCAGATTTCCTTGCTTTTGTGTTCATATGTGTGTAACAACAGTCACTTCACAATTATTTTTTTTTTGCATATAGCGAAGAGCATAGCAAAATAACAAATCAATCAACTAACCATCTTTTTCTTTAGTCTGTCATTTTCATATCATTTTTGAAATGCTGCTCTTTATATATAATTACCTTCAGCTCATAAAATAAAGAAAAAATGTTAATTTACTTACCAAGTAAAGAGTATTTCCAATTAATATATTTGACATGAGTTCAAAACGACAATATTCTTTGGCCACAGTGAGAGCAAACTGTAATAAGGAGCTCTTTCTGCTTTTGGCAATAGCGTAAGTAGCATAACGGACTTCAGTTTATTTGTGCTTCACTTTGGCAAGTTATAAAGGAAGAAAATAGTTGATGATCATGTAGTTCATCATTGACTGAAAACTGATTTTTTGCACAAGAAGTAGGTTCAATTATTTTCTTAAAAATCATTAAGTGATAGATTTTCATGATTTACTGATGTACATAGAAAAAAAAAAAACCCCTAACTTACCAACGTATGTAAAATTAAGAAGATTGATTATTGACTGCATAAAAAAATTGGGAGAAACATGTTTTTTGAGAACATTTAAAATTAACAGTAATCTAAAGAGCTGCTAACCTTCTGTCAAAATCTTTTCTGGAGGATGAACGGTAATTTGTTTTGTTCCAAGTTCTCTGTAGTGTTGCTTTCACAGTAACTATTGAAGTGTTTTAATACACAGATAAATCAATATGTTTGATAATTGCTCATATACTGTATGTGCTTATGATGCCAAGGAAGCACTCTCTAGGCTTTTTCTTTCTCCACCCCACTTTTCTATGAAATCAGATGCTTCTTTACGGAGCTAATGCACCACTATACTTTTACCCTGCTGCATTTGGATTACAAGAGAAGAGCTTTAGATGAACTATTCACCTCAGCTGGGAGTTTTAGGGTGTAAGAATATCTACTTGCAGACTGTCCAGTTTGAATTGGATTGTCAGTTATTAAAGCATAAATATCCAGTGTATATACTGAACCTGCATTCATTTTGTAGGAAATCATGTTGCAATGCTGTAGCAATGCAAGATCTCGTAGGAGGGGATTTCTGCACTGGCCCAAGAGAAAAGAAATGACTGCAGCTGAGTCCTGCTCATGTCTCCTGTGGTCTTTAGTTTGATAACCAAGTTCTGATTTTGACCATGTCCTTCTGTACTGTTTGGGATCTGACGGTGATTAGTCTGTCCATCCTGTCTCATCTCTCTGAGTCATCAGGATTTATTTGCTCTCCTTTGTCCTTTGTCTTCCAGCCTGAGTGTCCTGAGAAGTTTCACATAGGTGCATTTATATACTCATTAAGAAAGTTTCAGTTTTTTTAAAAAAATAATTCAGTACAGTTTCAGCTGAAAAATATTTCCTAAGACCAGAGTCTGCAAGTACAACAATGCATTAAAGAGTGCGTGGATTAAAGGAGAAAATTAGGGGAGACAATTACTAGGTTTTCATTGGGTATTTTTCATGGTTGTTTTGGGGGTTTTTAAATTATTTTTTAAATGCCTAATGCATCATGAATAATATATGAACTCATGGATCCCTTGCAATTTGAGAAACCAACCAACAGGCAAATCCTAACAACTGTAAACCAAAGCAAGAAAGCAAGCAAAATCAAGTAAATTAATATTCTGGCCTTTTAGGTTTTTACTTTAAAATGTAAAATATGACTTTCTATACCACTTTCAGCTTTCTGCTTCATTCTCCTATAAGCTGGTACAAATCAAATGAAGAAAGTAGAATCCAATAAATAAGAAAATAACTCATAAAGTATTGTGCAAAAGTATAAAAGGGGTTATACAATATCAATAGATAAGGACTTCTTTCCTTCCAATTGATAAGGACAGCATGTCTTTTCCATATAAATAACATCTGTCTATTATGGAAGAGCTATTGTTCATGAAGTTAAAATAATTTCTTTTCATTGGAAAGATTAGAGTGACTTTCATAGCTAGAAGTTGCCTTCTGTAGAAAAGAACATCTGTAGGCTTCTGAGCAGATTAAAAGAACACCAAGCCTTCATTTTTTGCTTCTCTGCACCCAAGAAAATATTTCAGTCCTGTTCTCCCAAGAAATTAAATTGCAGGTAGAGGTGAGACACCCAGCACTATGTAGAATTACGCTCGCTTCAGAACACAATGTGTCACACAAATAATTCTGTATGCATACATTATTACTTCTGGGAAAACAACTGTTTAAATTTACGAGCTAATTAATCATTCAAACATACACAATGAAAAAGAGACCAGTCTGCAACAGCAGCATTCCGTTGGTAATAAAATACAGGTTCAGTAGTAAAGAATTCTTAAACAGCATAACATATCATTTTGTTGGTGTAGATCATGAAAAATGTCAGTATAAAAAACTCTTTTTACCTGTTAGCTGCAGATTATTTTTTTTAAACTGCAGCACTTGATTCTAAGGTATGAAGTGAAGGGAACGTGTTGCTTGCCAATTACTGTTTAATGCTGTATTAGAAGCTGAAAAAAACAGACATTAATTTAGGACTCATGATCCTGTGTCCTAGAATCTGTAGTATTAATGACTGAAAACTGTGTTACAGAATAAAAATAAAAAGGTAGAAAAATGCCTCCACAAAGGATACAATCAGCTTAAAATGTAGTGAGTTAGCAAGAAACTTGCAGGTATTCAATATGCCTCTGATATCCAATTGACAGGTTCTGGTGTTTTGGTTTTTTTTTTTTTCTTTTTGGTAGATTAGCAGTCACATTTTTCTACTTTGAAACAAAAAAATCTCTTTTACTGTTTGGTGAACAGTCATAATAGATAGTGAAACTGGTTACATGGCACATAAGTGCTGTAAAATACACAAAGATAACAAAAAAACACCCCAACCCAACCATCATTTATTAAACCTTTGTTTTATATATATGTTATTTATTTAAGTATATAATTTGTTAAAATAGAAGCTAAAATATCAGGCCAAGTAAAAAGAATAAATTTACTGTCTCTTTAAAGAACATGATTGGATCTCTCTAATCTTAAGTTTGTATGAAACTAGACAAACTGACCTAAAGCCGATGAAAATATACTTGTGAAAAAAGCAGTGCAAAGTCAGATTATAACCTCAATGTAATTACCACAGTAATACTGGCAGAACAGATCTAATTGAAATGACAGAATAGTTATTAGTCTTTGAGACTGCCCTACATAAAGTTCATGACTGTTGTAAAGATGAATGTGTAAAATTATTTTTATAAATAAATTATATTGATATCAACACGACATTTTAAGTTCTTTTCAAGATAATTTGTCTCTTAAAGTTTAATCTCTCTGTTTGCAGTGATCTTTAGATTATTTATACATCAAATTTCTGACATTTCTGTACTTGCCAAGCCAAAAAAATTAACTTTACAATTGTGCTTTATTTGCAGCATCTGGCGAGGACCAAATATAAACTGCACAGACAGTTCAGGTTATACTGCTTTACATCATGCAGCTTTAAACGGACACAAGTAAGTGCCTCACGTTTCAATTTTATGTACAAAGATATTTACCTATGTAACTTAAAAATATGTAACATAGCACTGAGATTTTCACAGAAAGTTGTCAGACCCTGTCTTACTAAAATAATCTTATTTCCCATGGGACATATTGATGTAAGAATTTTTGACATCGTCATTGATATCAGCATGTAGTAATAAAAAATAGGAAATGCACTTTAGAAGTTGTTGATTCTATCCTGGTTCTTCCAAATTCTTGCTTGGTTTTGAGTAAATTTATTATTGTTATTGCTAGTGGTGGCTCTAGTGCTTTTTAGCTGGTGGGAAATTACAACAGAAAATTTTGTAGCGTACTTGTGTGTGCGTGCACAAGTGTATAGTGCATTATAAGTTTAAGGAAACTATTGTGGAATAAAAGAGCAGTATAGATTAATCATTACCAAAGTAAAAGTAGCATGATAAGAATATTTAGTAATTATACACTTGAAAGCAGAAAAAAAAAAGGCTATTACCTTGTACAGGACCTTGTAGATTTTCCCTCCCTGCTGTCCATCCAAGTTACCACATGCATGTCTCAGCAAGCTTGGGAATAGCCTGCAAAATCCCCACCGAGGGGTACTGCACAGGCCTGCCAGTGCAGGTGAACTCTCTAAGGCAGTGACCTGTCAGCAAGACTGGAAACTTGCTATGTATTTTGTTGTTGCACCTCATAATTTGTTCCATGTTACCTCTGTTATTACGTGTTGCCCCTTGCTGGAGCAAGTCCAGAGGAAGGCCACAGAGTTGATGAGAGGGCTGGAGCACCTCTCCTACAAGGACAGGCTGAGAGAGTTGGGGTTGTTCAGCCTGGAGAAGAGAAGGCTCCAAGGAGACCTAATTGTGGTCTTCCAGTGCCTAAAGGGGCCTACAGGAAAGCTGGAGAGGGGCTGTTTGTCAGGGAGTGTAGTGACAGGACAAGGGGTAATGGGTTTAAACTAAAAGACCGGAGATTTATGTTAGATGTTAGAAAGAAATTCTTCCCTGTGAGGGCGGTGAGGCAGTGGAACAGGTTGCCCAGAGAAGCTGTGGAGGCCCCATCCCTGGCAGTGTTCAAGGCCAGGTTGGATGGGGTTTTGGGCAACCTGGTCTAGTGGAGGGTGTCCCTGTCCATGGCAGGGAGGATGGAACTAGGTGATCCTTGTGGTCCCTTTCAACCCTAACCATTCTATGATAGTATGTTACCTCTGTTGTATTATGCTGCGAACTGCATGTTCTTATTAAAACAGAACAAGAAAGATTTTAATGAGGTCTATAAAGTTCTGGTGGGATGGATCCCACTGTAACCAAGGTAAGAGCTGCCCCACTTAATGTAGTACAGCTATCTTGTTCATGAAGTGACGGTGTTAACACTGTCTGGATTTTCACTAAGGAAAATTTTGACTTGAGGCTTTGTGTTATTCCTCTGTGGGAGATAAAGAACTGATCAAAAGCCAATTGAAATGAGGACTGGTTTGCACTAACTTTAATGCAATTGTGGCCAGTCCATAAGTTAACATATGAATCCATAATAATTATATCTTTAGTTTACTCAATTTGCAATTTTTACATTCTTCCTTGGAAAAATTAAAACTTGAGGATGTCTTTAATTGTATTTTAGATACCTGCGTATTTTGTTTAGACCAGATGAATCTTTCGGTGAACATAGGACATTCTGTTTCTGAATAAATAAATGAAATTGAAATACAGTTAAACTAGATATTATACATTTTCCAAAATTTCAGTTGTGTAGGAAGATTCAGAATAATCCATTGATGTATTTTACCTCAATGGAATTAGGTCAAAATCTGTAATATGGTCCATTAAAATCAGCCTTGTCTAAAAAGGGAGAAAATCTCATTTCTTTTGTTTATAGTTTATGGATTGTTTCTTGTGCCATTAGACATTCTTGACTGTCAAAAGCCCAAACTTTAGCTTGCAAAGATTGCTTATTTTAAACAGAAGAAAACTGATTTTAGTATGTGTAATACTGACTATAAACCAATAGTTACCCAGCAAAGTAAAAATACTGCTGTATAAACACTGAATCTGACAGGGATTTCAAGCAAATCCTTGCAATATAAACTGTAAAATCCCAAAGCATACAAAAGCCAAATAGCATTTTCAAACACAGTTTTGGCCAAACTTCTGCTGATGTCAGAGAGATCTTCAAGATGTGGACTTATGTGCAGCAGAAGGTATAACTACAGCTTTTTTAAAGGTCATAATCACCACTGGCTGCTATGACCCCTTATCCTCACAGCAGGGTAAGTAGCAGTTGCTGACATCACATTTATAGCTTGTTTTAATAAACTGAGATACATCATGAGGTATTTTATGATAAATCACAATGGTTTGGGACCGGCTGTCCCAGCCATCATACCAGTCCTGCTTCAGTGGTAGCACCATCAGAGAACTGAACAGACACCTGGTGGTTGTAATTTCATTAATCACCATAAATAAAAAATAAATAGCTTTACACTCTGTTTCAGATTTGAAACTTCATATTCCAAGTCAATATTGGGTACAATCTGTTGACATGAGAGCCTTCCCACTTAAAAGAAAATCTCATCCTTTGAAAACTTCTGGGTTTTTAATTTTTCACACTTCACAATAGGACGAACTTGAGACATTTCAAGGTTTTTCAGGAAAAGTGAGAACATAAGACTTAATGACCCAACCAATAATTTGTGCCTGGGACACTTGTTGGACACCAGTGTTCAAGTCCCTGCTTGATCACTGTATGTGATGAATTCCCTCCTCCTTGGTTATTCTGGGATAATTCTCTTTCCTTTTGAAACTATTCTGCATTATATAAGTAATTAAATCATATCTGGGGCAGGGACTTGAATCTCAGTCTCCCTAAGTAATTTTACTTAGCCCAGTAAAGTTACTGGGCTAAGGACTCTCAGTCTCCTCCTCTGAAACTTATTTCTACAAAATGAAAAAGTTCTGACAGAGCACTAAAAAAGTCTCATGCTAGAGAAGTATAATGGGTCAGGGCATTCTTGAAGGATGGAGAAGACCTAGGTTCTGTTTTGTAGCTTGAATCTTGCAACAGAATCTTCCCAATAGTTACTGTATATCATTATCTACAGGTTTCATTTGTGGAAGATTTTTTTTCTGTTTTCCCCCCACGTATTTCAATTTCTGTTTCCTTTGATTTGTGCCTCTTTCAAATTACTCTGTATCTCTAGTCTTCATTAGACCATCTACTGCAAGACCAATTATTATGACATGAGAAGTCTCTCACACTTTATTTGTACTAAAAAATCTTGGGAGTCACTTTTCTGGAACTTTTGGTGTTGCAGAAATAATTCTGTAGTGGAGCTGCTCTTTCTTGGTTGTTTTCATTTTGTTTGACCTTGTAACGAGTAAGCAAAATCCAGCTTAAAGTCTCCTTCAAAGCTTAGATGTGATGACTACAGTATCTCTATGATTACTTTTGGAGACAGTTGGGACTTTCTTTTGACCTGGATAAATTCACTCTTATTTGCCACATTTTTCTCTCAGTAGGCAATTAAATAAGTTTCCATCAAGGTTGGGAGAACAATTGCCTCAGGATTTACCTTCTGTCTTAATTTGTAGTTAAAGCCTTTGTTTATAGTCAAAACATTGGCTGCAACAAGCTTCTTCCAGCCCCAAACCCCACCCAATTTTTTGAGCAAAATTGGTAAGAGCCAGTGTTTCCTTATTCAGCAAAAATTTGCATAGAACTGCCCACACTGGATCATAGATGCTCTTAACTTAATTACTAATGAGGCTTGACTGTGTCAAACTGTGAGAATTCAAATGGAGAGATAAGACAGAAGTGATTTACTTTTTGATGTGCTTGATAACCAATGATCATACCACACAGCTGATTCTTAAGTTTGACCTTTGAAGTAAGTACGGGAGACTGCTTAAAAATCAGGGGTGCAATATACCAGCTTATACTAATCCTTCATTTAATGTATGATAAGCCACACTGAAAATACTGAAAGGAATATAATAAGAATTGAAATAATAAAAATCACTTTTTCCTTCACTGCTCTCAGGAAGCTGGGTGTGGAAAATTAAAAGAGAAGCAGTTCTTCCATAGCAAATAGTGTATATCTAAGTAAGTAGATCATCATTAAATTGTTTCCTCCAAAAGAACTCTTTGAGATAACACCTTAAAAAAGAAGAAAACCTGTTACTTTTAAGCTTTACTGCAAGAACTGTGTCCATAAGCTACCCTCTGCCTCCAGAACTCAGGAATGATGGGGATAGGAGTACTTCCCCTATCTGGACATGAGCCGGCAGTGTGCCCAGGTGGCCAAGAAGGCCAACAGCATCCTGGCCTGTATCAGGAATAGTGTGGCCAGCAGGAGCAGGGAGGTGATCGTCCCCCTGTACTCAGCCCTGGTGAGGCCGCACCTTGAGTACTGTGTACAGTTTTGGGCCCCTCACCACAAGAAAGACATCGAGGCCCTGGAGCGTGTCGAGAGAAGGGCAACGAGACTGGTGAAGGGGCTGGAGCACAGGCCTTATGAGGAGCGGCTGAAGGAACTGGGCTTGTTTAGTCTGGAGAAGAGGAGGCTCAGGGGAGACCTCATTGCCCTCTACAACTACCTGAAAGGGAGTTGTGGTGAGCTGGGGGTCGGCCTCTTCTCACAGGTAAGTAGTGACAGGACAAGGGGGAACGGCTGCAAGTTGCACCAGGGGCAATTTAGGTTGGAGATGAGGAGAAATTTCTTCTCGGAAAGGGTGGTC
>VWZZ01004205.1:265982-292094 GCA_013399095.1 Psophia crepitans | reverse complement strand
AAGCCACTCTATCACTCCCCTCCTCAGCAGAGCAGAGAGGGGAGAGGGAAAAAAATAAGATGGAAAAGACAACTCCAGAATCGTGGGTTTAGATAAAGGCAGTTTTAATATAGCAAAAGCAAGGCCGTGCGCGGAAGCAAAGCAAGGAAAAACAAAAGATTATTCTCTACTTCCCATCAGCAGGCCATGTCCGGCCCCTTCCTGGGAAGCAGGGCTTCCAAAAGCATAGTGGTTACCCCGGAAGACAAAACGTTGAAAAAACGAATGCTTTCCGTTCCTCCCCCTCTCCCTCAGCTTCCCATTGCTGAGCAGACGTCATGGTATGGAATATCCGTTTGGCCAGTCTGGGTCAGCTGCCCTGGCTGTGTCCCCTCCCAGGATCTTGCCCACCCCCAGCCTACTGCTAAGGGGGTGGAAGAAGGGTTGGAGACACAGCCTCGATGTGCACCGGCACTGCTTGACAGTAGCCAAAACACTGGTGTGTTATCAGCACCTCGCTGCTACCAATGCACAGCACTGTAAGGTCTGGTACGGGGAAATTAACTCCAGCTCAGCCTGACCCAGTACACTTGAGGAATATGCACGTGGCCTTGACTAGTAAATTCTAAAAATGATTCCATGGCCAGGAGATCCTGTTGAAAGAAACAGATTCAGAGAACTGATGATAATAGTTTTGATGGGTATTCGTAAGAAGTAAGAATCATTGCAATGAGTAACATTTTGGCGATGTTTTACTATCTATTTCTTCTTAGAAATGATTGATATTCATCTTTACAGCAGAGTCACTTGAAGTACAGGTTTTTTTCTGTTCGTGGTAAAAATTGTGGTAATATATATGTTCATGTAAAAACATACTGAAATAAACTTCCTGACAATTTTTAGATCTAATTTTTTTTTTTTTCAGGGATATAGTTCTCAAATTACTTCAGTATGAAGCATCAACTAACGTGGCAGATAATAAAGGTTATTTTCCTATTCACTTGGCTGCTTGGAGAGGAGATGTAGACATTGTGAAGATTCTCATCCATCATGGACCATCACACTCCAGAGTGAATGAACAGGTGAAGTGACAAAAGATATTTGTGTACATCATCAGAAAAGAGCAGCACATATTCTTTAGGTCTGGCCAATGATAGCCAAATTAAAAAAAAAAATGTTTTCCATTTTTTTCAGTAATTTATTCTCCAAAACTGATAAAATCTTCCAATATAAGCTTACCCAAGTATCTTTCTCTTCGATTGACACTGACCTAAAAAATATTAGATTTAAAAAGTATGAAAAAGACTTCTGTTTATTTATGGAAAACCATATGAAGACATACTCTATACATCTTATATATATTGATGTAAATTTGCATAAATTCTGTGTCTTTTGAACTTTATTAGATATTAAATTCCTGAAAAATGTTGAGATAAAATTAATATTCTTAGTATATTTTGAGAATACTGTAAATGAACTGATATGCAGAGATAAATGACAAACCAGACAGACTGCATGTATGCATGTACAGCAGAAAGGACACAGTACTAGGAAAAAATGATGAGAGTATTACAGTGGGTAAGGGCAGGATAAATATGTTGCATTCTGTTGTCAAACATATGGCACACCTTCTGTTTTCATTCTGTATACTCTAATATGGTCCATTTGTAGGGTTAGTATTTAGAAAGAGAAAGAAAGAAGGCGATTAAAATCTGACACCATCTATAGTCAGCTGAACTGTTTGAGGACTGGAAGTAGGCTGTGAAACATGACTAGTAACCATAAGCTACTGAATTTGCCAGGGTAATCAGTAAGTTATTGGAATGTAAAGGTGAGAGTCAGCTCCAGATTCAGATCTAAATTTGAGTGTCTGCATTGCCTGTATACACAAAGTTTTATTCCACAGAGGTCTAGTCAGTGTGATCACGAGAACCGACAGGGTTATTCAGGTGACCAAAAGTAAGTCAGGATTCATCTGCCCACAGAAATCCCACACAAAGGCCTTGCAGTAACTGAGACATCTGTGTGGGCCTGTAGGTTTTACAGAGAATGCTCAGAATTTCCATGTCCTTGTGGAGTGGCTGATGGGCTCCAGGTAGGGTACCCTATAGCACCTCAGATGTACAAATCTTACAAAGTACAATCTGACAAACGAATTGTACTCTCAGTGTCTACGTTAGTGTGGCCAGAAGGCAAACTGTGAGAAAATAAGAAAAGTTAGACTTAAATTGCAAATACTTCACCCATGTGAGATGCCATTCCTTGAATAATCTATTTGATATTTGATGTTGTGGACTTAGCCATTGGAATCCATACAATAATTATGATATGAATATCAAGTATTAATGCAGGAAATGTAGGAAAATAAAGTAATAAAATATGCCCATGTGACAGTCTTCTGGGAAATCCTATAATACCCTGGCTCATGCAAGAAAAAAACCAACCAAAACCAAAAGTTGTCGTTCTGTGCTTTCAGTTGCAGATTAGGAGTTTCTCCGAATTTCTCATTCTCATTATCTGTTGCATGTAGGATGAAACCAGTTGAATTGTAGCACTACCTTTTGTCAAGGAGAAGTTCAGGGGGGGGTTGTTTTATTTCTGCAGCAAAATAAAAAACAACTTTCTGATTGCATGTTACCCATTTGCCTGAAGATATTCCTTGTACTTTACTGACAGAAAACTGGAAGCCATGCAGGAACTTCAGAGAGACGGGTAGTAAAAAAGATATTTCATTAAGATCAGAAAGAGAAATGTAAATTCAAACCTACTTCTTGCCAATCCCACATAGACATCCAAACTTCTAGAATATTCTTGAGCTTGATTAGGTGTGCTGTCCAGTCTCTCTGGTTTGATCACAGGAGCAAATAAGCAGGGATGCATCTGAGTCTATACAACATTGATTCAAAAAAGGTCTTATTAGATCTCCTGCTGTTTATGCATTTTACCCAAAAACTTTGTAATGGAAAATGTGTGAGCAATCCTCACAAGAATTGTTGGACACTCTAGGCAGTGGCCAGCTTTAGTAGGTGGATCACTTTGCTGGCACCAACTTTCCTGTGCTAAGTAGCACTCTACACATTCTACGCAGGAGAATATTATCCATACTGTGGAATGAAGGAAATGCTATGTTGATATAAAGCCATCTCCACCCTCATCCCTTCAAATAACACCAGAGTGGCATCCTCCCTCTAGTACATTCTTATGAGTCTGTAGGTTTGTGAAGCTTTTGCTGATAGGCTGTATAAGGCAGGCGGCTCCTCATAGCTCTCATAGTTTCTCTCGGATCTGTGGAACTGATGCTACAGTCTGTAAGAAATCCTGTGCTATTTTTCTTCCTTCTTTTTTCTTCTGAGAGATGGGGAGGATAGACATTTTTCCTGACACTTTTTCACCACAGAATATAATATAGTCAAGTCAGACTTCTTTTCCTGTTTCTTTTTTTTTTTTCTGAATATCACATTAAGAATGTATGTGCTTTCAATTTAAGAAAATACTTTTGTTCATTATTTAAAAAACTTGCAACTAATTTGTAATACATCTTTGCTTTTCATATATTTTATTAAAATTCTGTCTAAAAACTTCAGTGAAAGTAATGAACAGCACAACAAAGAAGTAAATGAGAAGCTCATGATGCATAAATGTGTATTACATGAATTAATGGATTTAATATGATATACTGTAAATTAATTGAATTGCATTCTACGCATTTAAAATGCAGTTAACTATCATCACAGTATCCTATCCAGCCATATCCAGCATCTAAAGCACTGAATGCCCCCTACTGTTCCTATTACATAAAAAGTGAAAAAAAAAAGCAGTAAAGAGGCAAACAGTTAAACAATTATTTTATAGGGGTGATGGAATGTAGACTGGCAACTCTACGCATCGAAAATGGTTACAGCATAACAATGATGAAAGAATATTTCTATCACTGATTAATACAGGTGTGTCAGTTGACATGCATGACGTATGTTTTAAATTACAAAACATGGTGAAATTACAAAACATATAAAAGTTTAAACTTCATTGATGAAGACTTGAAAATATGTAAATTACAAATTGAATGAAGATCAAGTAGGTGGTATGAGATCAAGATTTGTTAGTTACATAATTGGTAAGAAATCCTAATCTATGAAAAAATTAATAATAAATAACAGCCACATATAGGTCATATGTACTGTTTGGTATTAGTGCAAGAAATCACACGCAAAAAAGGTGAATGACATCAGCAACCAATATAAAGTTCAAAATATGGTTTTAATATATTAAAAAACTAATATGACAGAATATGAATAGTAAAGCATTTACAGGAAACAGTGTGAAAGCTTCTGAAATTTCTTGGTGATGTTGTTCTCTGCTTTGTGATTCGGCCTGTTTTTCTTTCTGCACATAGCACATCTTTTTCCTTACATGCATGAATTTAACTTACTGAAGCATTTTTCTGTGCATCAGATTGTAATTGTCATAAAAACCACATTTCCTTAATGTCATTTGACACTGCTTCTGAAACATGAAGGAAAAAAGCTCACGATGCATTCATAATATGTAAATATCTAACATCTAACATATTTACTGTCTTCCCCAAATCATCAACATGAAGCACAGACATTATATGCTTCTTTCAGTGGCACCTCAGGGGCTTTCAGAAGTACAATTCAGTTCCAAAGGAGTCTGCAAAAACAATGATTTTCAATTTCTGCATTTGATGTTCACCCCCTTCCCTTGAATTAAAAGCTATTTGGATGAATTTCTGAATTTCCCTTAGAAATGTTATTATACACTTTTTGGGAGAAAAAAATGTGCAAAGGCAATCTTTTTGATTTGAGCGAACTGCAGCAATAAATTTGAAGGAAACATGTATTCAGACTAGTGAACCAAATTACTTTTTTATTTTTCTTCCATATAAGTAAAGGTGAATTTCAATGGAAACTCAGTAGGTTTGATTCTGATTCACACTGGGTAATTTGTAGAAAAAATTTTCCCAGCAACTTTTACACAAACGATCCCTTTGAAAAAATATTATTATCTAAATCCAAGTATTCTCCAAATTGTAGGAGAATGGCAACTTTATTTGTCATCATATTGTTCTTATATGGTAAAGATATTCATTAGAACATGTTCATACTATCATAGAATCATTTGGGTCAGAAGGGACCTTCAAAGATCATCTAGTCCAAACTTCTCGCTGTGAACAGAGACATCTGTTACTAGATAAGATTGCTCAAAGTCCTGTCCAGGCTGATCTTTATATATATGTTAAGGGTGAGTGTCGGGAAGATGGAGCCAGGCTCTTCTCGGCCTCACTAAGTGATAAGACAAGGGGCAACGGGTGCAAATTGGAGCATAGGAGGTTCCGGGTTAACGTAAGGAAAAACTGTTTCACCGTGAGGGTGACAGAGCACTGGAACAGGCTGCCCAGAGAGGTTGTGGAGTCTCCTTCTCTGGAGACATTCAAAACCTGACTGGACATGTTCCTGAGTGATGTGCTCTAGGTGGCCCTGCCTTGGCAGGGGGGGTTGGACTAGGTGATCTTTCGAGGTCCCTTCCGACCCTTGTGATTCTGTGATTCTGTGATTCTGTGATTCTGTGATCTTTGATGACCGTCAAAGATCATCTAGTCCAACCCCCTTGCTGTGAACAGAGACATCTGTTACTAGATGAGATTGCTCAAAGTCCTGTCCAGGCTGATCTTGAACCATCTTCAGTGATGGAGCATCCACAGCTTCTGCAGGCAACCTTTTCCAAAGTCTCACCACCCGCATCATAAAAAATGTCTGTCTTATATACAATCTAAATCTACCCTCTTTCAATTTAAAACCATTGCCCCTTGTTCTGTCACTACAGACCCGTGTAGAAAGTCTCTCTTCATCTTTCTTACAAGTCCCCTTTCTATATTGAAAGGCTGCAATGAGGTCTCCCCAGAGAGAGGCCTTCTCTTCTTCAGGTGGAACAACCTCAACTTTCTCAGTCATTCTTCATGGGAGAGGTGTCCAGGCTTCTCTTTCATCATTTTTGTGGCCATCCTATGGACCCACTCTAACAGGTCCATGTCTTTCTTGTTCTGGGGGCCCCAGAGCTGGATGCAGTACTCCAGACAGGGTCTCACAAGAGCAGAGCGGGGGGGCAGAATCACCTCCCTCAACCTGCTGGTCACACTGCTTTTTTTGCAGCCCAGGACATGGTTGGCTTTCTGCACATTGCCAGCTCATATCCAATTTTTCATCAGCCAATATTCCCAAGTCCTTCTCCTCAGGGCTGCTCCTAATCATTTCATTACTGAGTCTGTACTAATATTGGGGATTTCCCTGACCCAGGTGCAGGATTTCGCACTTGATCTGGAGAAAAGGAAGAGGGGAGACCTTAGTGCTCTCTACAACTACCTGAAAGGAGGCTGTAGTGAGGCAGGTGTTGGTCTCTTCTCCGAAGCAACAAGTGACAGGACAAGAGGAAATTTGAGCCAGGGGAGGCTTAGATTGGTTCTTAGGAAAAATGAAAGGGTTATCAAGTCCTGAAACAGGCTACCCAGGGAAGTGGTTGAGTCACCGTTCCAGGAGGTATTTAGAAAATGTGTAGATGTGGTGCTTAGGGACATGGTTTGCTGGTGGACCTGGCAGTGCTAGGTTTAGGGCTGGACTTGATGATCTTCAGTGTCTTTTCAACCTAAAAGATTCTATGATTCTATGACATTGGGATTATGTGACAAAGAAATGGTTCAGTGATTTAGGAAGTCTCCCTTTTCAAGTTCATCGTAAAAATGCTTAGATAGTAAAGGAGTTGAGCATTCTTTGTAAAGGTCCGTAAAGTAGTCATTATTGTTTGTACAGTATCTGCATGGAGTTTTGGAGCTTTAAACTACACAACTATGCAGTAAATGTCCTAAATATACCCACTGTTTAATAGTGGCTTTAAGGACCTATATAATATTCATGAGAGCCATTCAATCTCTTGGTATTTCCTGTACCTCCTCACTATCAGACTGCCAAGTTACAATAATTGTCTCTAAAACTTATTTGCTAATCTGTCCTCTAATGAATAGACCTTAAGAGATGTTTGAGATTTTGCGGTGGCATGCATGCTCGGTAGCTAGATGCTGTAGCGCAGCCTGCAGTACTGATCTGATGCAACGCTGTGAAGGCACAATTCAGTCTGCAGCAACACAAGTCTGACTTCTGGCTGTATGTCAGGACTGTGCCCAGGAAGAGCCTCATGTAACAAATAACAAAGAAGAAAATGACAAAAGGTTAAAAGCTGAATCATAAGATGCCTTCCTTACTTCTGAAAGAGGTCCATTGGGCCATATGAATAACTACTTGTTTAAAATATTACTTATGAATATTAGGTACTTCTATTTTATACTATTTTTGCATAACATTCATCTACTTTTCTCTTTTTGTCTTACATTTTGTATGTCTTGGTTCTGATTTTTAGATCTTTTTCTTGCCTCATTCAGTCTTAGAATCTATCTTGTAGTTTCTACCATGTAATGAAGTATCTGAAATTTCAAAAAGCATTCTAGTCTCTTTCTTCAGTGCTAGATGCATTATTTAGCCCTTGGATATCAGATTTGGAAATCTAATCACACAATTGTAACTTCCATGCAGACATTTGTATTTTCATAGCAGGTTAACTGCTCATGGCAATGAGTGTTAGCACATAGATTTTCTATATTCCAGAAACAACTGTTTGCAATGTAGGTAATAATATTAAATTATTATTAATTTTTTCAAGAATACTTGTTCGTGTCTTTCAGATTAGGTTAGCTTATGTTGGGCTTTGGGGTTTGTTTTTTGGTTTGGGTTTTTTTTTTGTGTGTGTGTGTTTTTTGTTTTGGTTTGGTTTGGTTGGGGTTTTTTGTTTGTTTGTTTGTTGTTTTTTTTTTATTCTTACTGCATGTCTTCTATAAACAAATGGCTTAAGGAGGAAGTTCATGACTGAAACATCCATGTCCATCTCTCCATGAGGGGTAAGAAGAGGAAGATGGTGTTTCTTCTAGTCCAGGAAATACACTTTTCTAGCTTCCCCCATCCTAAGGGTCTCTCTGGGAATGTTGAATCAACTGTGTCTATCTGGTAGGCATTCCCTCCTTTCCTAAATCTGAAGGCTTTCAGAGTCTGAAGGTAGACTCTGTCAAAACCTATTTAAAAACTCTGTCTCTCTCCTCAGCAAAACATCTTGCTTCAAGGTGATTTATTTTATGTAAGCAGTATTAAATTGTCAAAGCGGATAAATTTAGAGGGCAGTTAAACCAGTTGTAATTCTCTCTTTGAAAATTAAAAATCATTGTCTTTTATACCTGAATTGAGTAATTAATTTACATTTTAAAGAGCGAAGGATGTTGTATTGTTAAGTTTTAATGAGGTAGTTACTCTCAGCTCTGATAACACAACATATACAACGCCTGTTCTGACTGCAGATGTTTAGGTAATTTAATTATCATGTTTGTCCAGGTTGGATTCTATTTTATTTCAGTGATACTCAGTTCTTTTGAATTTTGAATCAGTTTGATTTGTCATTAACTGAAATGCAGTTTTAATTTGGCAAATGCAAAGAAACAAACCATACAAAATTGTTCAACCATCTCCATTTGAAAATAGTAGCACGTTGTTCAGATTTACAGATGCTTTTATGCACAGTGCTGTTTTAAAATATACTTTTCTGCAAATATGCCCTTGCCTGAAAATTCAGCTGGCTATTCTTTATTTAGAGGGAGCAAATTTCAACTTGCTGTGCAGCAGCAGTAATTTGGACTGGTTGGTCTCTATGTGTCTATATCTGTGGCTGAAATTTTGGTCAATCACCACATTTTGAGAAAAAGGATGTAGCCAATTTAATTTTTATGTCTCTCTCAAAATTTAATCAGAATACTTTTAAACTAAAACATTAGACTATTGGCACAAGATTCCAGATACTTCATATATTATCCAAAAAGCTTGAAAAAAATTTAAAACATAAGCAGATACTGGATAGGTAGATATAGCTGTTTCACAATTGTATAGTAAATATGTATTTTGCTATTTACCTCACAGAATGTGGATATAGTTATACGTCTAATTTCTTTATGTAACTATTTCCATTGGATATGTGCCTAGAGTAACTGTAGGCACAAATTACCATAATTGGCCATTTTATGTGCAATTATCTGATTTTCATACTTAATTGTGGTAATTGTACACAAAATTACACTGCAATTGCCTGATCATCTATGCAGTTCTGTCCATGAAATACTGAAAATTTTAAAGTAAATTCTGATAAACTATGCATGTGATTGGTGGGTATGTTGCTCTATTTTTTTTGTAAATAAATTGCATTGCCCAGCCCTGTATAAAGGATATGTTAGAAGTCACTACAGCACAAAGAGCGTATCACAGGTAGTTGATAGATCATTGCAGCCATGCAGTATTGTGATAGTACATATTTTAACCTGAATTTATGGTCTGTGTAATAGAGAAAGATGACGTGGTGGTCTGAATAACGCACAATGATTCAAATACTTATTAATCATCAAGCCACATCTGGCCATGGAAACTTCTCACTTTCTACCCAGCTCTTCTGACTTTCCAGCTTCTGTCTGGCAATTCAGCAGGAAACACATTCCACTCTCTGGGATCTTGTGGTGTGGCAGACACCTGAAGAGTCTGTCTGCAACATAAATTTCTCTGAATGTATTGATCTGTCTCTTCTGTCTTCCAGGTTCATCTGAGTTGTTTTAAATTACAAGATGAGATGAAAATGACAGCAATGCTGTTAAAACCACACACCCGAGATTTAAGAACTTGATTATAGAATTAGAAACACTGTTACCAAAAAGAAAAAAAGTTTTCTTTTTTTTACAGTGCAACACGGGTTTTGAGTAACAGGCCAAGGCCTCATTTCTCTGATTCTCTTATCCTTTCTGTCTTTCAAAAGACAAATCTTTTTTTCTATTTTCAGTTCTGTGTCCCCAGAACACTCTTCAGTTGTTTCCTTGAGAAATACAGCCTATAGATTCAGAATTATCTCTTCTCCTTTCTTTAAAATTATATTTCTACCCTTCTCTACTATCTTTTCTGAATTTACTTCTTTTTTTTTAATTTCTTTATATGACACATTAGCTTATGGCTTTCTACTTTTACAACATTTTCAAAACTGTCACAAAATTTTATAAATCATATATCAGAAGAGGCATTCAATGTACATACATCTAAAATTTACAGTGTCTAGTCTATTTTAAGGCTTCATAGAGACTACATAATATAGATGACATATAGAATTCAGAGCGCTCTATAAATTATTTCCTTCCTCTCTCTGCCTGAAGTTATTTGTCTGTTTGGGATTGAAAGTATACAGGCAGAACTGAAAGAAAACAAAGGAGATATTGCTTACGCTCAATATTTATTTATTATTAAGATTATTAAATAGTGTTTAGGGAAAGACTTGTGGGGCATTGCTTTAAAAAGCAAAAACTTATTCAATCCAGAGCATATAAATACTCATGTGCCTGAAAATGCCACGTATATCTCCCTGGAGCCATGAGAAGACTAGCTGCTTACTGATACGCTAAGCCTTTTTAATATCTACGGTTGCTATTTTGCCTTCTTCCAAGCTTTGATTGTTGTCTTGACATTAACTTTCATAGTGATATATAAAACTAGCCGTGTGCCTGATATATTTTCATTACGCAGTTTTTCTCTGTTATTTCACTAGTCTAATAATAAACTGCTGTGATTTAAAACCATTATACTGAGAAAAAAAGACAAGATAAGTGTCAGAGTATTTCTAAGAGAAGGACTCAACTCTGATTTCAGGAATTATGATTTTCAGGAACAGTTGAATCAAGAAGGGTTACATGCTTTGGTTACATATTTCGGCATGCTTCTTTTTTGGGTTATCTTATTAAAAATGCATTGGGAACAATGTGTGGACACACAGAGACCTGATTTGCTTGAAAGCCACAAAGCTGAAATATTAATTTATTATTAGTAAAATTTTAGTGAAGTTATTCTGAAGCATTTAACATACATTACCATACATTGTATTACAAACCCTGCCTGTATAGTTATCTCATGGAGGCAATTTTTAGAAGCCAAGCAGTTCTGTCATGTGATGAAACATGAATTTCTGAAGCTTTTTTTTGTTTTAACAGAACAATGAAAATGAAACAGCACTGCATTGTGCAGCTCAGTATGGTCATTCAGAAGTGGTTGCTGTTCTATTAGAAGAGCTAACAGACCCCACAATAAGGAACAACAAACTAGAAACACCTCTGGATCTGGCAGCACTTTATGGACGTCTGCGTGTTGTAAAAATGATCATCAAAGCATATCCAAACCTGATGAACTGTAATACAAGAAAACACACTCCTTTGCATCTTGCTGCACGTAATGGGCACAAAGCTGTTGTACAGGTGCTTCTGGAAGCTGGAATGGATGTCAGCTGCCAAGTTAGTGTGTAATTTCTTTCTTTCCTTCTTCCTTTCCTCCTTTCTTCCTTTCTTTCCTTACTTTATCATTAGAATATGATTCAAATGAAATAACTTCTCTACATTTTTTCTTTTAAAATATACTTACATTTACTTCGTTAGAAATTCTGCAAGGTGATATGTAATATGGATTTATTTTTTACCACCCAAATGATGTGTTTAAAGGGATAACTCAAGAAAGTCGTCTTCAAAGCTGAGTATATATTTTAAAGTTGTCTTGAGATGTGTAGACACACAAATCACTTCCACCATTTATGTAGCTTGCTATATATATGTATTTTTTACGTTCGCTTTAATGGTACCCAACTGACCGGCTAAAGCTGTGGCCCTTAATGCTCGTAGCAATCTGAAACAATGTTTGACTGACAACTCATTTTCGCATGGTTACCCCATTCTAAACCCAAAGTTACTAAGTAATAATTTTGATTTTCTGCTTTTCTAAACGTTTGTTGTATAAATCTAAAAGAAAATTCTATAGCAATACAGTCTTGCAGCTGCTGACTCCAACCTGTTCGCTCTTTGGTGTGTCTAGTTCTATGGACAGTAAATTATAATGGTTTAAAAGGGGTAACTTTAAACAAAAGAGATATAGATGGGAACAGATACAAGGTACAGCAGAAGGAAATTGTATGTCCAAATCTTTTTAGCGGAAAGTGTCCAGACCTTTTAACTACAGAGAACCCGATTCTGTTATTTAATGAAGTCTTGCCCTAGTCTTATGATTTCTCTTGATATAATTAGGAGCACTGATTTGAATTTAAAGTGTATTTTATCTTCAGAATTAATGTAGCATTCTTGCTGTCTGAGTATAAATAATACTTTTCAAATTAAGGTTGTTTCAGCTTTATACCTATTTTCAGATAAATCAATCAATCAATCAAACAAACAAACATAACAACATCTATTTCAGAGTTACACCCAGGCATTCTTTACCAATAGGTGATTTAATAAAACTTGTGAACTTTGCCTGAACTTTGACTAAGTTTTATAACCATTTTAAGCTTTAGGTGTATTTAATCAAGTGACTTTGTACACATAATTCTCTTTTATATGGAAAGACTGCACCTGGATTCCATGCACTTTTGTCATTTCTGGATTCTTCCATCAAGGTTATGTTTTTGAACTTTAGAGAAAATGTGAAATGGGAAAGAAGAGATAGATTTAAAAAAAAAAAAACAAACCAAAACCAAACCAACAACAAAGCAAACCAGAAAATATTAATGCATTTTAAGATTAAAAATGGATGTTCTCAAATGCCTTCAAAATGAAAATGGGGTAAAATTGTTTTACTACTTTTATTAGCTCTAGTATCTTTTCAGTTAGCATTGAGTTAGCATTGTTACTTTCTTCAAACTATTCCAAACTGAAATACTTTTTCCTGTAGTTTGCTTCTTTCTGTATTTGCCTACCATTATGCTTACAATTTAATTTGCTTTTGATTTTCTTTACTAGAAAGTGATACCCTTGCAAAGGTTAAGACAAGCAGCTCTTTTGTTTCAGCTATCCTTTGCTATTGCTACGTCTTCAGTAATTTAGAGAAGTTTAATGCTAAAGCAACACATAATGGAACCCTCGAACACATATTTCTGAATGGATAATTTCTCTTCTATTTCTAGCAAATGAATGAGGAAAAATGCAGAAAGAAACTGAACTGGTGCCTGAATTGATGCTTAAGAAATAGAATAGTTGAAGAAAAATAGTCTGTGTCATGGCAACTTACAAATGGATAGTTACATGAGGGTTGAATATTACACAATGCTTTTATGAAATGTGTTCTTCCTCTTATGTAATCTAGATAATTTTAGCACTACTGTGAATTCTCCTAAGCCATTTCTATCTATAGTTATACCAAAAGTTTTTCGCTGGTCTTTAAAAAATATAGTGGCTGCAAATGTTGTACAATTTCCTTTGAAGAAATGAGAAATTCTCTTAGTAGTGGCGATGTATTTGCCATCTACACTGAAAGTCTAGAAGTTTTTACTTTTTTAAATTCTAATTTGTTTTAAGTAATTTATAGTCTTATTTTTCTTAGTTAATCTTTTAGATGAGATGGTTTTATTTTATTTTATTTTATTTTATTTTATTTTATTTTATTTTATTTTATTTTATGTTATGTTATGTTATGTTATGTTATGGTTTTTGTTTTTGTTTTTGTTTTTGTTTTTGTTTTTTCCCCTGGAAAATCTTGTTTCTTCTGTGTTTGTCCTACTTGCCATAAGGAAATATCCTTTGTTTATTTTCTCATCAGTATACATATTCTCCATCAATATGTTCCTTTTCGTTCAGCATCTTAGCGTATTGGCAAGTTGGCTCAGTACACATTGTTAACTTATTACTTCTATAACCTCTGAAAAATTCTTTGCTGATGATTACTGGCAGCTTATTAAACTGCACAGAGCATACAATATCAGCCTGTTACTTAAAACTGAACTCAGCTATTTTAATATTAATTAAATTGCTCTGAAACACTGTTTGGGAAAGAACAACATACCAAGTATAATCCCATGAGGTAAATAAAATTGTACACATTCCTACACATTAAATAAATTCAGCTTATCAGCGGTAAAGAGCTCTTCGAATGCTGAAAGACAATTATAGAAGTAGCCTATCTGCTATCACTCTGTAATTGTAAATATTTATTTGTTTAAATGGGAAGTTTACTTTAGCCATGTTATCTTTCTCTTCTGTACTCCGTGAGCACCTTTAGTCTTAGCAAATATTTGGACTAATAATAGACAGCATTTAATTTTTGATTGAATTAATCACATATTTTATTCATTTCCCAGGTCTATCCAATATCCTTCAATCTGAAATTATTTAGAAGTGGGCAATACAAATCTGCTTCATCTCTTTATGCTTTGAAGTTTTCATTTAAATTGAAACATATGAAAAATACACAGGTTTTGGGTGAGTGAGAGATTTTGGGCCCTCAGTAAAGTAAGATACTGCACAGTTCAGTGTGTTTCATGTAAACTAATTTTATGATTATAAATACCTTAAAAATTTGGCCCCTCCTGCTTATCCAACTTTCATTTATCCCTATTTGCCTTCCCTACCTGTTCCAGTCATGATGGCAATTTCCATTGCTTATCACTGTAGTTCCTCTGCAAAGAGCTATGCCCCTTCCTTTTTGCTGTCACTATATATGGAGGATATTCCGTGAATCAATTTGCAAAGCTACCGTTCTGTCCTTCAGATTATGTCTGAAATCCGTATCAAAACTATGGAAAACTGCCTATGAAAAAGGACTAGACGAGTGACCTAATTACAAGCTCTTGCATATTTACACAGTGAAAAAATTCTCTAATTAATAAAACTCTTGATGCTTTTACGTGAGCCTGCAAATTGTACGCAAAGTTGATTTGTGTATCCTGGTGTTCCTACTGACAATGTCCTTCTATCCTTGCTTGCTTTGTGTGTCCAGCTGTGACATTGTATCTGTATTTAGCTGTAAGCTACTTGGGGCGGCAACTGTTTTATGATATGCTAAGCACAATTTGTGCTATGGTTCTTTATATTTGGTATGCAGAAAACTTATGCCAGGGAATCAATATGTAATCCATTGATGCAAACTCAAGCAGACTTTAGCTCACAGTGTATATTAAAAAATATCAGCAATTTTTTGCATTAAATATCACTGTGGAAGAATTTCCAAATATAATGGTATTGTCCACTGTGCCAGGAAAATATGATCCAAGGCAACAAAAGCTTCAGCAAGTAAAGCAGTAAATACTGTCTATAAATCTTAAGTTTGCTTCCTGTATTATAGAGAGTATCTTAGTGCATAAGTATATGGTTATACCTATCTAAAAACTCTAACCCATCTTAAATAATATATAGAAATTATTTGCAACTACATTTTTAATCCTCCCAATGTGTGTAACATGCTCTATTGCACCAGAAAAAAACCCCAACATTATTTCTATCTTCAAGTAGCAGTCCACACATACATTTACAAAGAGATATATATCTACTCAGCCAGTCCTCCGAGTTTCTCTTGGCCCTGTTCATCCTGAGGCTCCGCATTTTCCCTGTGTTAAAATGGAGCTTGGTAACTGAACTTTCTGGTAACAAGGACATTTCTGCCTTCTGGACAATTTTTAGGTCGAGGGATCTGATTCACTCGTTAGTTATTCACTATTACCATGAAATCCTGCCTAGAGCTTTTAAGATTTACGTCAGCATTCATCTTCGTGACATCTCATGCAGGATTACACATCTGCGTCTTGCAAGTGTGCTTTCAATCTCCATATTCTCAGGCTGATTTTCTTTCAGTTTCATGGTAATATTTCCGCTCTTGCTCAGAGAATCACCTACACAGTGGACAGATCAGTCCACTCCTGTTATGGTGTGCCTTTCAAATTCCTCTTTCAGATTGACTGTTTGTAATATATATACCTCATTTCTGTGATATGACATTCATTAGCATTGTCTGCTAGCTTGGAGTTGTAAAGCAAAGACTGCCCCAGAATTCAGGGCAGTGCAGAAGGCCTGTAAAGTGTTTGAGGATAATGTTCAGGTATAACAGGAAACGTCACAGTAGAATAGACCAAGAAGTGAGAAAGTATAAATGAAAAAAAGTGGCATTTGCCTTTGGATTCCTCTCCCAACACCATGAATTATGTATGTAGGTGACTTAAGTTTCTCTACTCCCCTCATGCATAGCGGAGCTTTAGTTCATTGTTGCAGAACTGTCTTCTGGCTCTCAAGTTGCCCTCTGATAGATCTGTTTGCCTTAGACATCTACAGGAAATTTCCTCTTCTCATGTTAGTTTTCATTCCATTTCTTGTGAGATGTATGCTTTTGTCAAGGAAAATATTACCTGCCTTTCCTCCAGTGGGGAATTTTGATCAATAGAAAGGACTGCTGCCTGTTCTGACAGTTATATCAGGATCTTTTCCACCCTTTAACTGAGGAGTCTGAGGATAGATCCTCTTCCTTGTCTTCAAATCTGTTGATTCAGCATGCTGGAACATTAATCTTTCTCAGTCTCAGATCACATCACAGCAATGGATTCTAGATAGCTGTTGTCACTAAAGCATGTCCATTTTCTTCCATTAAAAAAGGTTCCTTATTAATATGAATACAGAACGATCCCTACAATTTTAATGAAGGTGCAGCTGTTTCCCATCTCTGCAGTTCACCCTCAGTAGGACGAAAAGTTAGTACTCAGGCCTCCTATAATATTTGGACCTCTGTGGATTTCATTGTTGGTATATACTTCACTAATTATTGTCCCTGGCAGAAACACAGTGTGATTGAGGCTGGAAAGTAACTCTGGAGGTCAACCTCCGTGTTCAAGCTGGATCACCTAGAACAGGGTGCCTGGGACCGTGTCCAGGCGGCTTTTGAATATCTCCAAGGATTTTGAGACTCTACAGCCTTCCTGGGCAACCTGTACTAGGGCTGTCAGCTGCACTGCAAAAAATGTTTCCTTATGTTCAAACAGAACCTCCTGTGTTTCAGGTTTTCCCCATTACCTCTTCTGTTACTGGACAGCACTGCACCTGACACAATCTTCTTTACACCCTCCCTTCAGATATTTGTACACATTGATGAGATCCCCCATGAGCCTTCTCTTGTGTAGCATAAACAGTCCCAGCTCTTTCAGCCTGTCCTCATAGGAGAGATGCTCCAGTCTCTTAATCATCTTAGTGACTCTCTCCAGTAGCTCCGTATCTATCTTGTACTGGAGAGCGCAGAACTCAGAGTACTCCAGGTGTGGCCTCACCAGTGGTGAAAAGAAGGGAAGGCCACCTCCCTCAACGTGCTGACAACACTCCTCCTAGCACAGCCCAGGATACCATTAGCTTTTTTGCTGCAATGACACATTGCTGGTGCATGGTCAAATAAGAAAAAAATATGTTCAACTGTAGGGAATATGATCAGATATGAGAGAGACATTCCCCTTTTCTCAAAACAATGAGTGATCAATTGTGATTGAGCCCTTGTTTTGGTGTTCGTCTCTGGCAGGTTACCATGCCAAACTTCTCCCTTTTGAATTTCAGCACCTGTCTTTGCAAAGTCAAATGTTTTGGGAGTCAAAGCTGTACTTCACATCCTCGATGACATGGAACTCTGTATTAATTGTACCAGGTCCACCCAACAGGCTTGAGGTTTACTCATGTCAGTAAGTGATCAATCCAAAAGAAATGCCATATCCACACAAATATCGAAGAGGGTAATAGGCTGTCAAAGCCTTTTTCCAGATTTCTGATGTCAATTCCTTTTCAGTAATGAGACCTGTAGCTATCAGTGACTTTTCGGAGAGCTGTATTCATCCCAGAAGTTTCTGAGCTGCACTTTAAGCTCTGTGTCTACCTTTGTGGTTGCAATATGCCATTGCAGAGTTATCTAGTGTTAAAGTCAATTGCAGTTACTGGAAAACTCCTGCAGATATTGAGTAAAGGATTCTAAAACCATCTCTAAGTAAATATGAGTATTTAGTTGTCTTGTTCAGAATAAGTCTGTGAATATTCATCTGGATTGCTTCTGAAAATAGATTAGAAATTGTTTTGAGATACGTATTTCATATATATATTCTCTTACTGCCTTCCTACTCCTCTCTGTAATATGTGTTAGTATACCTGATGTCCTGGATGTAAATAACATTGAGCATGCTTTGCTTTATGTACTAAGTATGAAGAAAGATAAAAAGTGAGTGTTCCTGCTTATGGACATAACAAAGAGTTTTCAGGCTGAATTGATAGGACATATATACACTTACTGTGTGCTCACATCTCACCTCAGGATCTCTGATTACTTATAAATATCCTGTCATTGCATCATGGTACACTGGTGCATTCTGATACAACTAATAAATATCAAATCCCTATTTTATTTCAGAGTTGGGGTTTTTTTGTGTCTTTTAAGTCTTTCCACCATAGCAAGCATAACAGTGGTGCATTTGGATAAAATATAGGAAAACCAAATTCAAATAGTAAAGCCTTTAGCATTTGCCCTCAAATAAAAACTACTCAAAATCTAATTTACTATCAAAAAAAGGGATATGCACCAGAGATTCAGTGAGATCTAGTAGTGCTTTAGCTGGTGCTAATGCTATTGTATGGAAAGTCATTCTGTTCAGGTTTTTCAGTCAGCAGTGTAAAATACTAAGAAAAGTAGCTTGTTAAGAGGACCGGTTTGTTTTTCAGTACGGTAAATTTTGTTTAAGCTGAAGTCCATTCACAAAGACTTTTGTGTCACAGAAATCTGCAAAATCAGGTTCACAGACATCTAAGGTAGAGAACTTAAATGATGAAAACATAGGACATCTAATGCTATTGGGGTATCCAAGACATCTGTATGGGGCAGATAAGATGCGGATCAAACGTGAGCATCAACTGGAACGTCAGCTGGAGGCCAGGTGGGATATCCTAGGGCATCTCTCACTGTGCAACTGAATTGACCTTCTAGAGTGTGATCCAGTTTCAGATCCCAAACACCTGTAGTGTAGAGGTCCACACGTAAACTGGTTGATTCTGCTGAACAGCTGTGTTCCACTGATGGTATTGACAAGATTTTCACTGCCTGTAATAGGAGTTTAGTAATATTACACAGATGCAGGCTTGTTAATTGGGAGTTGTATTACATCCCTACCATATTTTCTTATATAGTTATTAATTTTTATAGTAGAACTGACTGCATTTATGTTGTTATCTTGAATAATAAAAGAGAAATATGATAGTATTTGTTCTTGCCCATTCAATGTTTTTTATGTGTAGATAAAATAGAGGGGAAAAAATAAATACTTCTTTTCTAAATGTATTCTTTTCAAAAGGATTCATTGGTATTTTATTTTGCATTTAAAATGTCACAATATTTTTTCTTCTAGACAGAAAAAGGGAGCGCACTACATGAAGCAGCCCTATTTGGAAAGGTGGAGGTAGTACGCATTTTGCTTGAAACAGGTAAATCTAGTTTATAGGAAACACTGAACAAATATCCTTAATATTCCTAATCTGGTGTAGGCCTCCTCGAGTTTTTGTTATACAAATTACTGTTCTCTTTCACAGCCTTTGCAAATCTAATCACATGTACCTCTCCTTAAAACAGCGTTCTTTTAGAATAAGAAATTACTATACGCAGAGAACAAAAGGAATGTTTTCACTAAGACTCAGAAATTCCGTATATGACTCAGTGTATGCCGCTGTCTTTTGAGAATAAATGTATTCTGAGAACAAAATGGCTACATAAAATTTTGTTATTCATTCTGAAAGACAGCCAAGAATATTCCTTGATCTAGAGGCCAGAAGACTCATGTTCACATTTATTCCCATCACTTAGCTATTCCTAACAAACACACCATCCTGCTTGCTCCTTCATTGCCTGGGTAAACTTTGAGTGCCTGAGAAGAAAGGGGAAGGCACTGTGTCTCTGAGAATTGCGTTTGTCCTGAAAGAACAGGAAAACAGGGATCTAGAGTTCCAACAAACTGATCTACTACATAATAAAGGTTTCAGGATTGTTGCAGGTAAATTACTCATCTGAACAACCATCTTCTGAGATAAATGAGAAGACTAATGAAAATGAAAATATCTAGAAATTATTTCTCTGAGGCATGAACTTCCAGTACTCTGATGGATATAATTGATCTTTATTACCAGTGCTTGTGGGGTTGTATATTGCAAAAGAAGGTACATCTTACAGCTTCTCATCTGAATCTCAACTAGTGTATACCTGATCTGAGATCTGTTTTCAGGAAAAAAGTCCTTCCAAATGCCTTTCTGTTTGGATGAATAAGAAGGAGGCAGAAGGGGATCTTCACCTGCCCTCAAAAGGCAGGGCCTTTTTATATTAATTCACCTAAAAGAGGAAGGACTATAGAACATCACACAAACCTAGGAAGCTCTTAGACCACAGATAAAGAATACCTCTTGTAGCTTAGTACACATTATAACCTCTGTCAGACTACAGTTGTACAAGACAATGGAGTAGAATCTTCACTGTGGACTCCTTCAACCCCAAATGCTCTGCACTTCTGCAACACTCCCTTTTTTATCTGGCAATCTTCTTTTCTCCAGTTCTGCTTCAAAACAGACTCACAAGATGTTATAAGCAGCAGCTGCAAAGGAGAGGTCAAAGTTGGTGGTGTCTCTGGCCTCTGAAAATCCACTGCCACTGCTAATTAGCCCAGCAATATTTTGGCTTTATTTTCAGTGAGAAAACAAATATCTCTTCATCACAAAACAAATTAGAAAACTCTTCATCAGGTCAGGAAATGACAAGAACTGCAGCCTTTTCTGTTGAGCAGAGAAATCCTCCCATGTTTCCAGTCCTCATAAATCCTGCTTTCTCTGATTCCCTCTGTTCAGTGTCCCGAGAAGAATCTCATTCTATTGTTAGGACCTTTCATGACTTTACTTTTTCTGAAAGTATATCTAAACTAAAAAACAACTTCAGTCTTCTACCACAGGGCAAACATCTGCAAAGTAGCCCATGCAAGACAAAGGTGGAGAGTCATGCAGTATCATGTATTGCAGATTCTCTGAGATCTATCCAGTATAAGCCTCAAAATTATTTACGGCTACGTTCACAATTTGAGCCAAACAATTAATTTATTAGTAGTCTGAACAGTTTGTGAGAAAATGCTCTGGCTATTGACACAGTCCTTATGGCACAGTCCGTATGGGTATTTCAGTTTACTAAGAGCATGAATTCTGAACATGTTGCCATGAAGTATAAAATTTTTAAGGTTAATAACTTTTTCAGTATTGACCCCAAAACACACACTGGTGCTAAGGACTGGAAAATCCCCAGTGAATCAGAGCAGTAAGGGGAGAATAAGAATCCAGAAATATAGGAAAAACGTTCAGAGAAATTCTTGATTTTATGAAGTGTTATTTTCAGGATGGCTGTTTCTTAGGAACAGTCTGTTAAAGTAATCCCAAGTCTTGTTTGAGAAGCTTACTTTATATCCCTGTGAGTTACAGAAACATAAAAACAATCCATGTCAGCATGTGAATTTTGGACTACTCAAACTTTAAACAGAAATGTATGCTGCACTTCAGCTATAACACAGCTGTTAATCTGCTACATTTGTAAAACCGCTTGCATTCAATTTGCCAGATAGAGTCTAATATACCACATTTATAATCAGAAGTACTTGGGGTTAAAAATTCCACCACAGTTCATTTTCTTTTTCAGGAATTGATACCAACATAAAGGACAGTTTGGGCAGAACGGTTTTAGATATTCTTAAAGAACATCCATCTCAGCAGTCACTCCAAATTGCAGCTCTGCTTCAAGGTAAGTCATATTCAGTTACACATTTGTTAGAGACAACTCAGAATAGCATGGGGAATATTAAGATATATAGTAATTTCTACTCTTTAAATATTTCATTATACAAGAGAGTAGTCCTTTGAATTAAAAAGACAAAATTCTTCTTTGCTGGATACACAAAAATCAGTGATTGAATATCTGAATTTCAGAGTAAACCCTTCCTTTTTTTCTGACAATAGACATTAGCATGGTGTGTCACTTCTAGTCACTCTTTGTACATCCTTCATTACAAAATAACATATCATAATATTTCAGTGCAGTTCCATTAAATTGCAATGGTAAACTACAATTGTAATGCATGATTCTTCATAAATAACAACTATGACTGAAAGATAATGACAAATTTTCAAAACATTTCATTATATTTTTATCATTTTCCTGAAATTAAAAAAAATATAATTAAACCAGGCAGTAACTCTTGTCATTATAGTAGAAATAATATAATATTGTTGTACATACGTTTGATCTCATTCTTCATCTTAGTTTCACGGGGTAAGACTGATGGAACTCCATTGTTTACTTCAATTTTTTACTCTAGAAAATGGTAGTAAAGTGATGAAACATGAGCTAGTACATAACTCAGAGTTAAAGATCATTCCTTCTCCTCTATGGAATGTGTTTCCTGCATTTTCAGATTAGTTGTTTGTTAACGGTGTTTGACAAAGTAGTTCCCTGCAGGTATCATTGCTGCATCTCCATCTGTATTGATTATTCCCATCTTTAAATAAGCCATTTTAATCAGTTCAGTGTTGGTTCTACAGATGAACTAGCTTATGCTTCAGTCTCCTGCATAAGTGTATTTCATAATAACATTTCCTAGAGAAAATGAGGTCATGTGGGCACACTGTGTCCTTTAGGTTTTGTTTTCTGAATAACTTCCAAACTTGTTAACCAGCTTCAGTAAAGTTTTCCAGTGAGGTGATGGACTGAAGATACAAAGCTGCTATAGATATAATGAAAATTTCACAGGCTGGAGGAGAGGTATTCTCTTAAGGAGCAGATTCATATTACAGCTGAACTGAATTATCAGTATGCCTTGAGGTCTCCCTCTCTCCCTCTTTCTTATTTTCTTTTTCCCTTTCCCCTCTTCTTCCCTTCCTCCTCCTCCCCTACTTCCAGTTACACAGTTCCCTTCCGCATTCCCATTTGGTTACAAGAGATTGCAAAGTGATCTGATTCTGTTCATGAATCAGATCATAAAATATATAATTTATTATATTTAATAGTATGTAACAAAAATAAAATTAAGATTATAGTTATGTAAATATGCGTTTATTTGTTTTCATGAACTTGCCTCCTATGTGATTCAGGTCCCAGAGTTAGCTGTGCCCCAGGTAACTGGCAGAAATGTGCATCAGAGTAGAGAGGAAGATATGGGTGAGAGAAGTAGGAAGTAGGACTTCCCTCTATCAGTGGAAGGGAGATCCTAATTTGACTCAGACTGTATGGTGAAACTTCAACCTTTATGTCCTCATTGAGCTGCAGCATGAACATGCCACTATGTAGAGGAAAAGAGGGTTACTGAAATTCTGTGGGATAATTTCTAGAGGTGCTGACTGGGCATAACTCAGAATCTAACCCCAACTGCCCCAGCTCCTCTGACTTCTGAGGATAAGCTGGAACGCAATAAAGTTTATTTTCTGCTAAATTACTCCACCTATTAACACAACAAACTCCTTCAGTGACAAGAAGAGGGTCAGTCAGAGCTTCCACTTTCGCAGACGTCCAAATCAATCATCCTTCAGATACTAATCTAAGATTCGTTATAATGTCGCATCACCAACTAAACTAATTTTCATTTTAGTATCTCTGCATTGTTCCATTTTCTCGTCAGTGTGATAACCTTGCAGTCTCAACCCCATTAATGAACAAATTTTCTTCAAAGTGCCCTTGCTCTATGAAAAACAGAGCACCCAAACCACTCCCAAGGGTTTGTCATGTTGATGGATCAGTATCTGCCCTTAGTTTTTACCACAAAAAATAAGTACGTCATTTCAATGCCTTTTGGTGCTTTAACATGCAATCTTTTTCACGTGTGTGCCTTGAAAATATGAAGACGAATGCTTAGTGGTTTCAGCTCATCTTAGTATGATGAAACTGTGCTTGTAATGAGCAGCTGTTTATTCTTGCTCTGCCTTATAGTCAGAAGTGATGTGCAAGGATGAAAAATGTTTTCTAAGATACCATTTTGAGTCCTCATAAAACCTGAGGACCCCCTTCAGAACTCCCTTGTGGAACTCACTGAGATTCTTTTTTATCAGCAAAGAGTTCACTGAAGCTTTAATCATCAATTATAAAGATTGAACTATGAGCTGAAGTTGAAAAATAAAATCAGGAGTGGCAGGTTTCAGTACTAGTACTGCTGATGGTACAGCAGACCTACCCTCCTCTAAAAATCCAGCTGAGTATACTCTTCATTAAAGTGTGGGCATTTATTCTGTCGTAGCTGAAAAATCAGTGAAGCACTGGGATTTTGGGAAATCTGAATGTACTGTAATTGAGTTTGACTTCGGTGGGTAATGAATTCCATGCAAAGAAAGGGTAATTGCTGAGAGAGAGTTAGCGGCTTCCAAATACATTCCAGCTAAAGCTTCTGTGTTCAGATGATTGTCTAGAGAAGTGTACATCTCCTTCATGTAGACTTATAGGAAAACTAAATTAAATTGATGGCAATTACTGACAAGATTTTGTAAGTTTCTTCCTAATTTTTTTCTATATGTGGACAAAATGTCATTGAATTGATTCTTTCACCTTGCTGCCAGCATAGAGTAAGATTTTATCGCCTAGCATTCTCATTTGCGCTTGCATTGTTTAAGTGTTACTGTACAGTTTATAGTATTAACATATCATAATATTTGTCCCTACCACAAGACATTAACTTACAAAATATAAAACAAAGGCTGAAAGATGCATATAAACAGACTGGCACAAACGGAGAAGCAAATAATGTGACTGGTATTACTAGTGGGCCTGATAGGTAGTGTTCTGTCCTATGTGCAGAGTGGTAACAGAGTTGCAAGAAAAATTTTTGGAAGAAAATTAGTTGGGGGATATTTATTAGAAATTTCTGTGAAGGAGCAGAAAGTAATTTATGTCTTTAGAAGCAGTTCATGGAGTCAGTAATACTAAATCCATTCAGCTGATACTAAAACCTGCAGGACCAGTAGCCTCTTGTGAGTGAGGCATCCAGAATTTCGGAATTGTGGTTAGAAGTTTCTATTGGTGTTTTGCCCCTTTCTAAGAATATTTATAAAACTACTTTTTACAGATAATAAGTTGAAATGAAACAAAGCCTTTTGCCAGTGAGGTTTTAGAAGTGATCTCAGTGTTTTTGTGAGCTTTACATCTTTTCTCACTGTCCTGAGAAAATGGTAATTGAAATTTCTGCAAAAATATTTTTTGTGTGTGTTTGCAAAGTCTGCCATCTTTTTTGAGATTTTGGTACATTATCTGATAGCAGGAAAATAAACAACAAAATCACTTTAAAGAGCAACGTGAAAAAGGCTGAGTAAACTATACACCACCTGAATGTTGGTTGTTTTTTTTTTACTGCCTGTTAATTATAGATGAAATTATTAGAAATGACAGTTTAAGTTTTAATTCTTTGTCATTCATATACGTCCCATAATTTTCTGTGTCTTATCTCTTGAACTCAATTAAAACTATTCACTACAGCTTAGATTCTTTATGTGGTAATGAAGAAGTAGCTGTTCAGGCATTATGGACTGAAAGAGCGGAGAATTAGAATACCGTGCCAAGTAAGGCCAGTCTAGTGGATGCATTTCATGGATGTAGTGAAACAACAGCATTCAGTGCTGAAGCAGTTAACAGTATTGGCACTTAGGGCTTTATAATTAGGCATTGAAGATAAAAGGGATGTTGCCAAGGCTAGTAGGCCTAAAATTAAACCAACCAGCTGTGTTTTAGTTTTAGCACATGTGAACGTGACGCAGGTGCATGCTATGCCATCTTTCAACTCTTCCTCCACAGCCCACTATTCTCTCTATTAGAATCTTGCGCTTCTACTATTTCTGGAAGCAGAATTCTTGTTAGTATGAAAAAAAAGGAAATAGTAGATAAACAGATGAAAAATGACACGAGCCCTAGGAAGGCACAATAATCTCTGCTGCTTAGACAGTATGCAGGGAGATGTAATGGAAAGCTGTTTCCTCTCTCTTCTGCTGAAGCTGCCTAAGAGCCTGACATTGTTTGTACATGCTACCGAATTATTCATAAATGGAAAATGCATAAGCAGCTGCAGAACCAGGACTCCTTTCTTCTCCTCTCAGCTTAAATAGCTTTGGTGTTATTAGCATAGACTTTCTTTTGTGTATTCTCACTCTCTCTCTCTCTTTCTGTGGACAAGCAGATCTTCCCTTCCCTTCCCTTC
>VWZZ01004205.1:214410-263890 GCA_013399095.1 Psophia crepitans | reverse complement strand
TTTTTTTTTTTTTTTGAGGGAAGTGATAGAATCCAGAGCAGTCTCTCAAGTTCTCAAGTACACCATAGTCAGAGCAGATGATGGTAACAGTATCATCTTTTTCAGTAAGTTTGGACAGGCTTTGAAGGTGAATTTCTAGCCAGCTGCAGGTGAATAGAGTTCAGTTACTGGTGAAAGCATCCACTGCTTGTGTGCACTTTGGCTCTTTACGTAGATCACCTGGTTTATGTCTGTTTCTTTTATAATATTGTGGATAAGTATAGACTTACCTAGGCTATAAGCCTCTCACAATTGAGTCCATGTCTTTGTGTCACAGATATCTGGTAGAATTTTCAATAGTATAAAACCAAGTTAGGAGTAGAAGTCCCACAGAAGTCCAAAGTTTCAAGAGCTGCACTCTTACAAGGATGGCATGCTGTTGGCCTGTTCTAATCCTCTCTGCAACCATACCTTGTGCTGAGTGAGCCTTTTGTAGAAGCTTTTTCGGAAAGAGCTCTTCAGTTTAAGTGAGTATTTATGAGACTTATCTTGAACTTGGCATTTCATCCTCAGAACTAGCCTTCAGCAGGTAAGTGCATTGGTCAGAAAGTGGGTCCTGACAAAGAATAAAAATAGAGCATTATTTTAAAACCACAGGCTTATATGAATATTGGATAGCAAGGTTAAGGTCCTTCACAATCTCCCTTGCATTTCATTTCCTAATAATATCTCTACTGATCCAATGATTTTAACACTACCACATGGTATAACTTCATTTGAGGTTTGCTTTTGGACAGTTGTACAATTATCAAGCAACTATTTTCAGATATGAACTCCTTTTTTCCCTTCATTTTTCTTTGGGTCTAGCTTCCTTTTTAGTTCTCCTCCATCTTGCATGTTAACTTGACAAATAATATAGCTGACAGAGCTGGAAAATATTCTGGAGCATTTTGTCATACTGCTCATGGTCTCTTACAGCTAATCTTTGCCTCTTTGCTTTCAGCACTACACTAAAAAATAGAAATGCTCATTTTCATATGAAGAAATGTACGACAAACTATCCAGGGGACCATTGCCAGCCATCAAACTTAATATATGACATTTTCAAATCATACATTCTTTTTTAAAAAAACCAACAACCTGCAAAGCATTGTGAAACTGCATGCTGTTCTCTACCATTTCCAATTTCATTTTCTCAGATGTCTATTTTATCATAGATTGTATTTGGGTTTTGGGATTTGTTATTTAATCAGGAATAACAGCAAGCTAAACGAGTGTGTTGTAGACGGTAGAAATTAAATCAGGGAGATTTTGCTTCCCAGAAACTCTTTAGTTCTTCAGTGTGTTGATGAAAGCAGTTATTGTAGTTAGCTTTTTTGTGAGTTTGCAACATGTACTGTTGTAGTTACTGTCTGGTATCAGAAAGAACTTGTTTAAGCAACTTCAGAAAATCAAGAAAAGCAGAATAACTGCCTGAACTGAAAACCAGTCACTCTGCTGGGAAAAAAGTGCCACTACTGCACAAATTATTTTCTAACTTATTATTTAGTATTTTTCCTACAATAACATTCATTAAGGTTTTGGTGTTCCATTGATCTAGCCTGTGTACAAAAGCACATGAAAATACTATTATTTGTGTAAATATATACATTAATGAGATTGAAATTTAGCATGTTCATTCCATGTTTTTCTGGTTTTGTAAACATCATCATGAAGGTAGGACAAGAGAAGTTTTAAGGCACAAAGGCACAAACATTTTAGAACACTGCTTTTTAGACTGCTAGTTTTAACTAATTTTTGATATTGCGTTTTTTTTCTCACATACTATCTCAGTGCTGCAAGCAGAATATTTGGTTTTCTTATTGGTGTCAATATATCTACTTATTGTGAACATTTTGAACATCTTGACTAAAAACTCTTAACAAATTTAGAACAAAAGAAGATTCTGAACAGTAGTAATATAATGGAACAGTTACATCGATACTTCAAGGAGACAGGAAAAACATAGGGGCAGTCCCAACTCATTAATCCTGCAATGAGATTTCTGCAATGCTTTCAGCAGATAAAGAACTGACCATTATAGTGTTTTATAATACTTTCCATAAATTATTGCCTTGCAGCAGTGTTTATGAATAATTACAAGGTCGTAATATGAAAAATTGCAAAGACTAATGAAAAATGAAGTAGCAAATATACATTTGATTGGAATAAACCCCCTTAATTCAGGATTTTAAGTGTATGTGTATCTTTAAATTGCAGAATATATGGAAACAGGAAATGCAAGTATTTCAGAGGAACGCCCACTGGAATGCGCAGAACATCAGTCTTGTGTTTTGTCCCCAGAAGTTCCTCCGTCTCCAAAGGCTAAAAGTAAATACGTGTACTCTATGAATACTGAAGCTGTACTGAAGTTCTCTTTAATATTAAAACTATATTACTAGCACATTCATACAAGCATACAAAATGAAAAAAAAAGAGTTTAAGCAGGTTATTGATATTGAGAAGCGTTTTTCCACCGTGAATTACCTATCTTGACGACATACATTGTAATCTGTGTCATATAGGAAAGCAAAGAACTGTATTCTCAGAAAGAACAAGTCACTGATGGATTAGAATGTATTACATTATTTGATCTTAAATCTTTTACATTTATCTGGTCTTACAAACTTCATAATCAAGTAAAACACTAGATATACTAAATACATCGAAATACTCGTCAGACACTCTTCACATTCAAGTTAAAGATTGAATTTACTTTATCTTTCCCAGTGAGTACCTCTTCCAACTGTGTCACATTTCAATACCTCTTTCAAAGATCATGTGTGTAACAGTGCTCCCATTCATCTTCCAAAATATCTTTCAGATACTGTGACTACTGCTGTTGTGTGCCTGTGCTTCCATCTTATGTTCTGATCCACCCTTTATAGACCACAGCCACTTAAATAGAGTGGTTCCTGAATGTGGTGTCATCCATGAAAATCATCCTCCTGTAGAACCAAACCTGACTTCCACCTTCTGTAATCTGAAGTAAACGTAATTGTCTGCTGGCAAATAACTAAGCCTTTCTTTGGTTTTCGATTGTGGGTTTGGTTTTTTTTTTTTAAAAAAAAACTTTACAGGGGACGTTTTCATCCATGAGAAAACTAAGTTTACTGCTGCAGGCCAGAGTATGATCTTCATGGTGATAGTACACAAATGTTCTAGTTCCATTCATGTTTCCTACTGGGATACTTAACAGACATACAATGTATGAAGAGAAACAGTTACTTTGAGATTAGTAGAATCATGAAGTCAACTACCCAATGCAATAGAAATGCCTGTCCTGAAATGAAGTAGTAAATATTTTTAAAATATGTTTTACTCTTTAACAACGTCAGGATTCCTTGTTCCTACTTTCAAGGTATAAATACTGTAAAATGTTCTATCTGGCTTTTGCTTGTCTACTGTGTAATCAGCTTCTAAAGGAAAGAAATTGTACTTGATTGTACTTCCCATCCATCTGTCTGCCATTCTCTGACAATCTAATTTCAAATAATTTAAAACAGATATTGAAGAGGGATAGCAGTATCAATTACCTTTCTGTGACTTTCATTGAAATAGGTAGCTAGATTGAGGAGACAGATGTTAATTAGTACCTGCACTGAAAGAAATAGGCAAAATTGGTCTTTTATATATTCCTTTTGGCAGCAATCAGCCAGTTAGGGTACGCTTACTCACAGGTCAGTCAGCACCCATGCAGTTCCAATTTTGTTATTCTTGCCCCATAAGAAATATTGCAGGCCATACGTGGGAAAACATGGGACTGGGGACATGAAACTAATTCTGCAGGAAATGGTAGTCCTGTTTCTTTTTAGGGCACTGTATGCTGATTTTAGAATAGTTCTTAATATTAAAATACATAAAGATTATAATAAAAAATTGGAAGTAATCTGGAATATTTTCAATTATAAAATTGAAAAGTAGAATATAAATCAAACTGATCATATCTTTAATTTACAAACATTGTGCAAAGTTACCATTGACTAAGAGTAATGAATTTGGAATGCAAAATTTCTGTTACATAGATATTAAAAGGAAATTACAGATTCATAGATTGGTAGGGGTTGGAAGGGACCTCTGGAGATCATCTAGTCCAACTCGCCTACCAAAGCGGGATCACCTAGAGTAGGTTGCACAGGATCGCATCCAGGCGGGGTTTGACTGTCTCCGGAGAAGGAGACTCCACACCCTCTCTGGGCAGCCTGTGCCACTGTTTGGTCATTCTTGGAGTAAGGAAGTTTTTCCTCATACTGAGGTGAAATGTCCTGTGTTCCAGTTTGTGCCCATTGCCCCTTGTCCTGTCACTGGGCACCACTGAAAAGAGTCTGGCCCCTTCCTCTAGACATCTGCCCTTCAGATATTTATAAGCATTGATCAGATCCCCTCTCAGACTTCTCTTCTCCAGGCTAAACAGACCCAGCTCTCTCAGCCTTTCCTCATGTGAGAGATGTTCCAGCTCCCATATCATCTTTGCAGCCCTCTGCTGGACTCGTTCCAGTAGTTGCCTATATTTCTTGAACTGGGGAGCCCAGAACTGGACACAGTTAGATGCTTTTAATTAACAACTTCTGTTCATGGCTCTGTAAATTTCAGTCATAACTGGCTATAGTTGTAATTGTAAAAATATTTTAGAATATTTATGTTTACCTAGTGTAACAAACAGTGACTATGTGACAAAAACAGAGCTCCAGACCAAGCATGTATAATCTTATCTGGGGCTTCTTTAGTTACATGAACGTACACGTGTGTTGTACATATGCTTCGCTTAATATACTCTGGTTTTGATTTTCAGCATTTTATTCACAGAGATGGAGTAAAATGGAATTATCTCTGTGTTTATCAAGTCTAAGGACTGTAGTTTCTGACAATACAAGTCTCATAAACCTAGTCAAAAGGAGAAGTTTATTATTTACCGCTGGATAAATCTGACTTTCACTCACATTTTCATTGCTGTGACTGAAGGCAGCCATCTAACACACATGTAATAGATTATCAGAACCTAATACAGTTGTTCATAACGAGTAGCTTTTTACTCTGTGGAGGTCTTGCTGCTGCCAGTGGGCTATTTGCAGAGAAGTTAGCACTCAATGTGATTCTAATGCTTATTACTGCTGGTATTTCTAAGAGTGACCCTCAGTTAGTATTGACTTATAAAGCCCATTGTCTTACTATTTTGGGAGATTTCTTAACTAAAGATACTTGATAAATTAATGAGAAAACATGAAACACAATACAAAATGCACTAAACCTGGGTTTCTGGTAGACTGCTGTAGGGAAGCATGTTTTAAACTTGTGAGTTTTGCCTCGTATATCCTTCCACCATTCTATTTAATCCTGGGAAAGCGATCAAGAATTAACTATAAAACATAGTTACTTCCATGGGACAGAAGTGCTTTCTCAGAAACTCATTCTAACCTTAAGTAGGTATGGAACCTTTCTAGTGTATTAATTGACCACAGCAGCAAACATGAATCCGATGCAGAATATGGCACACTGATTTTGTATGTTTGTAGAAAATTTCCTTTCCTGGATTGATTTTTACATTCTTGGATAGTTGCTATTTATAGCTAATTTTCAGGGTTAGAAAATGAAGGGTAAGTATATGTTATAATTCATCCTAATTAAATGCAAGATACAGGAAAATGCAGAAGTATGTAGATCACCTCCAGTGATTCCCATTCTGGAATGAGATGCTGTTGTTTTTGAGGGGAGAATTGTGCATGAAGATCACTGTTCACTGTTTAGATGATAAGGCATGGAATATAACATATACGCAATAAAATTTAAAGAATGTGCATTTCATTTTTAGGCATAAATTACCCCTTGTATTCTAATTATTGACTAACGGTGTGTCTGTTTTTAAAGGTGAAGCTGTGACTGGAGAATTATCAAAGCTCTTAGATGAAATCAAATTGTGCCAAGAAAAGGAATACTCTTTTGAAGATCTGTCTCATACAATATCAGACCATTATCTGGACAATTTTAGTAAAGTATCAGAGGAAGAACTTATGACCAGTGGAAGCCAAACCAAGCTTAATGTAGTAAGTAAGATGGGATACAAAGACAATATATTCAGTTATATCTGCTTTATTTATGGCACATTCAAGAGGGAAATAGTACAAGAGTGAGAGTAGTATGAGTCTAACATAATAGAAAAAAATTATTTAGCGTGTGCTTCTTACAGATTTAGAATTTAACGTTCCCTGTATTTTACAAGGATATTGCTTACCACACCTCAGAATGGCTTTTTGTGGCACTACTACTATGATCAAAAGTTCACGTTTGTGGTTCTTTTGAATGTGGGGAGTGCAAGGAAGAGTTTTCTAAGAAATCAGTTGAAATCAGTAAGCTCAGTACTATACCAAAGACTAAATGCTTGCAGAATCTGATCTGAAGTGGCCCCTAAAAGAAGATAAGCATCTTCAGTTATGATTCTTATATAGTTAGTTACTATGTAGCTTTCCCGTTAGCCTAAGAGTATTAAAGACTGTCGAAAATTGTTGTCGTTGTGATACTTCAGTGATTTTCAACTACAGTTGAAAATCTGACGTCATTACGAATTATCCTGTGAATAAAGTGCTCTAGGATTCGTTTTTTCTTTATAACAAGGCACTTTTTTTTTTTAAATTAATTATCTCCCTTAATAAGTAAGTAAATGGGATTGCCTAGGGAAAGAAGCACAGAACAGAGGGAAAATGCTAAGTGTTAAATTTCAATTAATGTTGTTCATAAGTTAAAGAAAATCATGCTCTTGTATGTGGAGAAAAACATGGCAAGTTAAGGACTTTTATGTTCTAGAGGATTTGTTACAATATGTGTAGACAGAATGAGATTTACAAAGATGGTTAGCTGCCCTGAAATGCAGGAGATACTTTTGTACCTAGCCCTTCTAGGTGTTTGAATGATTAGATACATAACCCATATCGAAGTCAGTCTGAACAAGGTACTGATCCTATTTAAGAATTTTTTATATATTTTTTTCTGCTGTTTTTCTGAATTTAGGTGCTAACTGCTATTTAAATCTACTGAACTGCTGTTTTGCAGAAAATGTAAGCCCTATAATTGTCTCCTCAGACTGATATTTTTACAGACCTAAATGAAGTATGATGTGAATAGGAAACATTTAGACACTAAATCTGTAACTTTGTGCAGCAAGCAAATACAAAGGTGAATTAGGGAATACAATTTTTGAGATTTTGTCTATTTGTATATTGAACTAGATGTGAAAACAATCTCCAAAATATGAGGACTGTTTAAAGCACATTGTGGTGCTCTTCTTTTAAAGAAAACTAGAGTCAGGATGATGAGTGCTCACTCCCAGCATGAAATCAGGATGAAGGGCAGAGAACTTTTTCCACTAGAGGCCTATATGGAGAAGACTTGGCTATGATGTAGGATTTTTCTGTTTGATCTAAAACATCCATTTCATTTTTTAAAGTATTTTAAGGTCACTCAGTCTGTTCAGTTACTACCTGGCTGCACTGCATAAAAAAAAAAAAAAAAAAAGAATTTGCTCCCAGCTTTGATACACCGTCTTTTAGTTCTGGGGACGTGCTGCCTTCCCCTGGTGTGTAGAGTCCCTGTGTAGTGCATAGGTGATACGGAAACCCACACACACTGTAAGGAGCCATCAAAGAGTAATCAGGAAAAGACACTAAAATGAAGAGCTATGTTTAGCTCTGACAATGGGTGCAAAGGTGAATGCTGCCAAACTACTCTGGGGGCAGGACCAGCAGGCGTGGTGGTGGAAGAAGTGTGACAGTAGGGTGATGATTGAAGAAACTTAAATGAATATGTATATGAATGTGGAGAGAAAAAGACAAGTGGAGACATATATAGATATGGAGAGTCAGAAATAGATTCCTTGGATATGTATTAAAGAAGAGAGAGATTCTTACAGCTTTTTCTGACTTCAGTTTTCTCATCCCTGGGAAGTTTCTGTAAAAAATGTCAGTAGAATAAGTGGGATCTTTTCTGTTATTTGTTGTTGACTGTGCCAGCATCAGCTCTGAAGAGATGTAGAAGTCGAGTCCCTGGTAATGTGCCAGATGATGCCATTCCTGGACAAATGTTGTTTCCAGAGATGATGACTGGTGCAGGCATTTCAACTTCTCCTGTAGTCCAGTGAGCTGAACAGGTTCCAAAACCCATGTCAGGACACTTCGCAACCCTTGGGGAAATACTGCAAAGGAGCTGGCTGCTAGGAGATGTGCATTTTTTTTGCATTATGCTATTGTTCAGAGAAATAGGAGGCCAAGACTGTGGAATTTGTTTGGAATAGTAACTTGTGGGTCAAAAACTTAAAAAGTTGGAGCAAGGAGAATCAGGCGCCACCTCCTTAGGCTAGCATGGGCATATGAAAGAGAAAGCGTCAGAAAGCAGAGTGTGTTTCAAGGCATTTTTTTTTTTTTTTTTTAACAACTGGCAGTTTTAAAGAGGGCCAAATTGCCTGCGGTACTGCTCTGGCTAAATAAGGTTTAAGTTGATTCTGGACTGCAGAAAGGAGTGTCTGTCAATGTAGGATCCACAGCCTGGAGTTCTTTCCTAAATCTAAAGGCCATCCTCTTTTATTTGAAAGAGCAGGGCTCACTCTTTTTGTTTAGCATAAGACTAGTGGGGATGCCTGCTTTTTAATGCAGTAACTTAACAGTAAAAGGCTTCATCTGGAAAGTGGAAGAGTGGGGTTCATTTCTCTCTATGGCATAAGGGTGGGTTATACTGTCCCAAAATAAAGGACTAAGCATCAACCTGTTGATCCCTTCCAGTATTCTCTGTGCTTTACAACCACTGGAAAAATACCAGTGCAATCCTGAGAGCAGGATTTAGAACTCCTGATTCACTAGCAAATTCTGTTCTTTTTCTGGCCTCAGATATCTTGCATTGTTTGTTGCTCACTGATACAGCACCTGTAGAATATTGCATTTTCTTTTGAAGAAGTTGTGGGTTGAAATGCTCTTAGGCCAAGGGCAGAAGTGAATCCATTCTCCCATTTGCTGAGTTATTGGACAATTAATCATCCAACCACTTAGCAAGTTGTTCTGGTATGTTTGAACTAATTCTTTTTGTCAATTTTTGCATTGGAAACACTGCACACTTTATTCCTTAATATGTTTCTGTTGTGTGACATAAGGCATTAACAAAACCAGAGGTTTATGTGCTTACAGTGTTTTGAAGTCAAATAGGAAGCTGAGTTTGCACAACTCTCAGATTAGGTGAAACTTAAAAAGACCTTTCTGGAAGACAGTTCTGGGTTTAGTCACCTTAATTCCAAATTACTCTAGTAAGTCAGCCCTTGACTACAATTGACTCTTAAGTACATTGACTCTTAAGTTTCCTCAGGACATGGAAGAGTTGAATAGGAAGATTGAAGAGCAGCATCTGGAGGACTGAAAGGTGTGAACATTGGGGAGGGGGAGTACAACTGAGGGCTAAGTAAAAGTGAGGAGAATAAGAATAGACACCACAGTGCAGATGTGACTAGGAACAGATCTGGAGATGCGTAAGAATGTTCCCACAGGACACTTCCATTCCAAAAACTTAAAAGGAAACTGGTAAAATTTTTGAGTTCTGGAAAAGCAGTGTGTTAGCTTCCTGAATGAGGAGAGTAATTAATGAAGAGTTTCAAGGCATTTTGCTTATTTACTGAATGCTTATTTACTGAATAGCATAAAGTCAGATGAGAGTAAGTTAACATGATCTTTTGTTTGAAGAATACGTTATGAAGAATAAACTAAAGAAAGTCATGTTAAAGCTTTGCTGGAAACTTCATTATTTCAGTTCTTGATTTTTGTGACACTGGCTGTGTTTCAATGTACTTTTCATGTGCTGTCACATAAGATATTAATTCCATGTTTTCCAATCTATCTTCACCAGTCATTAAAATGTGTATTATGACATATCAGACCGCAACCTTCTGTTCATTTTCTCCACAAAATTAAAGGCCAGATTGAATATAATTTTGCAACTGGAAAAGCGAGTTATTATGCTAGTTCACAGACAGCTTCTAAAAGGCATTTATACACCGAGGCATCATTTCAGTTGGAATTACCCATTTTTCTCAAAGGCTTGTACATTGGGTGGGGTTGATGATGGATTCATGGATTTTTACTCCCAGTTCCTTTCTGCCTCCCCCCACTTTGCTCATTGTGACTTGAATACACTCCTTAGTTCCCTTGTGTATGCAAAAACATGGAAAACCCTGATAGCTGCTGCACAGGCGAGCTGAGAAAGCGTTATACTTGTGTATTGTTCAGTGTTGGCATACTACAGTTTTTCTAGGTTTGCTGAATACAAAACTCTCACTCCAGATAACTAGGATCTGATTGTTCAGCAAGTCAGAAACAGGGCTCTGCTTCCAAATGTGTTCCAGAAAACATGAGGTGGAAAAAGAGGTAGGAAATCCTTGAAAACTGTATCACAGTTTAGTTAATTTAGGTGTTTTCTTTTTAAAAAATTGAGCTGTCTTAAGTATGATTGCTAGCAAAATCAGCTTTTGATAATAACTTTTAGTGCTTTCAGGGTGTTTTTTTTTTAAGAAGTATAATTTAAAAAAAAATATTTATTTTCCAATAGATGGCAGTCTGGCTCAGTAATTTCAAGAACAAAAGCAACCATCTTCTTATATAAGAGCTTTACAACTTTTTTTTTTATTGCTACATCAAAATTATGCATTTTTAACATGGTTGATAGTACAGACTGCTTAGACACTTGTAATTTTTATGAGAAAAAATTATTGAACATCATGGTATACACTTAAACTACAAAAATATCAAGGCTAAATTTAGATGTATACTATAACTCGGAGGTTACACATCAAGTGTGTATCCGAACAACCTGTGTAAATTCAAGAGCAAGTAAGAAAATTTAAATAGGTATAACTTGTGGATAAGGGATCCTGAAAAATTAAGTTTGTAGGAAAACAAACAGAAGAATGTCAGAGTGTATATTGTGAGGAATCTTCCTGAGCTCCTGCATGTAAATTGCTTTAATTTAGATTCTTCTGTCCTTAGATGCTAACTAACATCATATACTGGTTTCTTGTCAGGTTTGAGGTTCCTATGTATGTATGTATTCATAAGAGAAGAAATTATTCTAAATTTAAAATTAAACCAGAAATATGTTGTGTTTATTGCAATGTGTTTGCTCATTGTGTTTCTTAATTTAAAAAATAAATAAATAAAAATCCAGAGAAGTATGGGCTTTACCTCTATGGAAGAAAAAAGTTCCTGTGGATTCCAGAGAATGAAATGTTACTTTTTATTTGCTTTAGACAGTCTGTGATTGCAAAACAAAAAATAGGGTATTAAGACCTTTTACACTTCCATATGTGTGTGTATGAGTATTTATATAGTGCAAGATGTATATGTAGGATACATCTCAATCTTTTCCTTTCAGAAATTTGATATTTTATTTTAATGGGTTTTTTTCTTAAAGTTGACTCTTAAGATTTTGACTTATTCTGTGTTCAAAAATTTATTATACATTTCCAGTTCTTACTGAAAAATGAATTTGAAAAGCATTGTTTTCTTTTCACCCAGTAACAATATCTGTTCTCCATATTTTTGAGATCATGAGAATTTTTGAACTAAAACTAATTTTACAATAATGATGTCATATACACTTAGTAAAACTGAAGCTCCAAATTGAAGTATTTTCTTCAGATCAGTCCCTTTAATCTTGTGTAGTAAGTGGTTGCTTGCGATGTTTGCTTTTAGATTTATGCTATTGTGTTCAGAAACATAATACATAAACTACATTATTGATTTGCAAGTGCAAATGCAGTATCTTGCTGTCTTTGCATATGTAACATGAGTTCAGATTAAAGAAGACATAGTTCCAGAAAGTGCTTTTGTGTTGTTAACAGAAGAATATATGTTAAAGAGTTTTACTTAATTACCTGGAATAAATACTGAGAAACTTAAGTTATAAGGGTTTATGGTTTGGTTTTGTTTGATTATTTTTTTCTTTCTTTTTTTTGGAAGGGTGGGTTTTGTTGGTGTTTTGCTTGCAGTACAAAACTAAAGATAGTAAAATATGTAGGATTATAGTGATTGCGCTACAGAGGGACTTCACGGAAGTGGCAGCAGTATATCTGATTAAATTTAATGTGGTTATATAATAGATAATAAAGGCTGGCAGCAGTAATTTAAATTTAAACATGAAGAAATGTTCTGTGTAGTCTCAGGAAAAAGATTTGGATTTCATCACAGGCATATAAATGTCAATTTCTGCTTACTTCTGTCATCCAAAAAGAGAAGTTGATACTTATGTACATTAAGAGAGAGTGAAAAAAAATACTTAAACCCATCTTATATTAACATTGTAGAAAAGAGTGATGGTACATATTCAAAGAGAAGTTTCACTGTTTATTCTCTTATGTCAGAAAATCAAGAAGATGAGGGTACATAACGGCAATAAAAGTATGATCATGTTTGCTTTTTAACTAAAGGGGGATTTGAAAGGATAGAATTGTGTGTTTTTGAAAGAAGATGGCTGAGAACTACTATATTAGAGGTGAATAAAATTTATGCGTGGTCCTTTAGGAGTCAGTAATTCTTCATTTTTTTCTCTAAGGCAAAGAACAATAATTTTCATAAAAAGTGCATGTGTAAGATTTTCTTTTATTTTACAAAACAATAATAATTGGAATTTGAAGAATACTGAGTGAAACAATTTATTAACAGTATTCAAAAATGCTGATTTTCTTTTTTAACATAACATTTCAATAAATAATGGCTGAGTTGGAATATTATAATGGCTAAGAGTGACCAGTTATGCTGGAGTAATGATTACTGTCTTGGATCACTGGTAGCCTTTAACAATATCTCACACTTGCATATAGGCATTACTGAGAGAGTGAGACAAAATTCCACAGGACAATGATGACAAGCAAGCCAGAAGTATATACAATGGCTGACTAATGAGGATACATTAAAAACACATTCAAGAACAATCTTGGTTACTTACTCATTAGGAAATAGTAAGACAATCAGGCCTGATTATTTGGAACTCCATGGAGAGAAGCAGATAAATTTTCAATAATTTAATATAGTAACATATACTGAATTTGATAATACAGCTTCACTGTATTTTACAGATATTTATGATAAAAAAAGAGAATTGTGGATCAGTGTTTGGAATATTGTTGCTTTATTTCATTCCTCTTTTGTAATAGTAATAGATAATTTATGTAGTCCCAAATTTTCACATTGTAAGAATTTTGTATTAAGTTGCTCTTTAACTCTTAGACCCCGTTCAGTTAGGAATCCCATTTTACAAGCATATACTGAACTCTTATTTCTGTGGGAAATAAAAGTATGAAGGCCATCTCTCCCAGGATATGTAAACGTTGCTTTTAAAGATTCCCTTGTTGTGAAGGTCTACCCACTCTCTCAAGAAAAGATTATATAACTTTAAAAATTGTTTTTAAAAGCTACCACCCAACTAAAAACCATCTGTTAGTCCCAGTTTCTAATGCGCACAGTGGTATTTCCCACTGAGAACTGTTGTTGCAGATATTTATGACATTAGGCATTTATACTGTGACATCCCGTACCAAGCATGTTATATTTCCTATAAGCTACTTTACAAAATGGTTCTATCTAAACATGAGCTAAACATTGCAAAGAAGCAGAGTGAAATGTATTGACTTCACACAAATTTTTTGTCCCTTCAGTGGGGTAGTTCACCTAGCCAAGGGACATTCAGACATTTTTATTGTACCCTTTCCTAACCTATGTTCTTTAGTTACTAAAATGGGTTATTTTTTTTCTACCTATAGGTTATACTATGATTCAGTACAGTGTTGTAAAGATTTCTGTGTTAGAGGAATCCTAACAGCAGCCGTGTGGAACTCTACACAGAATAATTCGCCTTGTGGCATGCTTCACAGCCAACTAAATTAGCCTGCAGCTCCCTGCGCTGTGATTTCTGGTAGAGGTCTTGCTAGACTATCATCCAGCATGCTGCACAGACATGCCCTGTGAGATAGTCAGAACTTATTTAAGAAAATTCCAAAACATGATAACACTTAGTATGGTTTAAACTACATGGAGTGAAGTATAGCTGTGCGAAGGTGCTGGCCAAGTCACCAGTTCATCCAATCAGCATTAAAAAGTGCCTACTCCTTTTCCACTAGAATGATTTTCTGGAATATTTAACCACTCTGTCCAATTATGCATGTGTGTGGCAAATTCCTTGACTATCAGATACTTGCAGGAAAATAGCTTACGGACAATTGAATCTTTCTGAATGCTGTTATGTATTTAGCTTGCACTGGTGAATCCTAAATGTATCTAATCCTTTTGCTCCAATCTGTAGCATTGTTTACCGCAATGACCCTGTATTACTATGTTTTGCAGAACACGTGCCATATGTACAGACATTTTCTTTTATTTGCTGAGTGTTTCCATTTACTCTTCTATAGTAAAATAGTAAAAACAGAGTAGAAAGAAATGAATAGTTAGTGCACACCCTCCATAACTTGCAATACTTCAGGCTTTCTCTTAAAGCTTTCTTTTTCCTGACTAAGTAATCCTAGCATTTTCGAGTTTATTTTGTATGTAAATCTTGCCATGGTACCAACAACTTCACTTGCCCTGCTGTGGACTCTTTCATCTTAGCTAAATCTCTTTTACATAAGGATCTCAGATATGGGTGTAGCATTTTTTCCATATAAAGTAATTATAATATAAGCTCTTCAGATCAAAGAGTTTGTTTGTCTTTATGGATATAAAACTGTATGTAGACTCGAGGTGCTCTGGAAATGATTAGTAATATTCTATCTACTCAAGAATCCTGTTGGACAGCTATGTTTTATTAAATTAACTACAGTAGATTTTTGCATTTTTTCATAAGGACCATTTTAGTTCAGAAACTCTCATATGTTGTAGTGCTGAGCATATATGTAATTTGAAGACTAACCTCTGTTTCATCATACTTAGATGAATACCAAAGAAATCTACTAATCTCAACAGAGTTAGCCAGGATCTGAGAACTGACCTTGAGATCATCTTCCTGATATGAAGTAAATTTGCTTTATTAAATATTTTTTGTGTGTTATTCAGTGCTTTAGAAAAACCTTCTTTTCCATCCCTATTTGTGCAATTATTATTATTTTTTTAACATCCCTAAGCTTCCTGTGCCATTGTGGACACTGTTGCCAGGCTTGCATAACAGAACACTTCTCTCTACCATTTCTTCCATACCCTCAGTGTCTGTCATCCTGTTAGTATTCGGTAGTGTACAAAATTATGTCCATTTTTAAGCTACAGTCTTCGACTCCATTTGGGATCTTCTGAGAGAATTTCAGTCACTGCTGAAGAAAAGAAAGAGAAGATAATACCATGAGATTTCCCCTTGGAGAGGTGATTTTGCAATATTAACCTCAATTCTCTCTTTGTCATATTATTACAAAACCAAATCATCAAGAAGACTGATGACTTTTGCTATTACTAGGATATCAGTCACCAGAGATGTTTCCCTCAAGACCTGACCTTCTCTAGAGGTCTGCCAAAAATCTGTTATGGACTTCTGCCCTGCATTTCCCTCAGGTTTCTTTTCTTCTCAGACTTTTCTTCAGTGTTCTGGCTGGAATCAAGTTTTCAACTTCTCCCTCACAAGGGAACAAAAATTCTTTACATCATGATCTTACTTGGTTCTCTTAAAATTAATTTTCTCCCTATTTGATCAGAGTATCACTGGTAGTGGTGCTGAAATTCCAAAGGTGGGATCCAGCTGCCTTAGTGTGAAGTATCTTGTGTCACTGTGAATGCTCAAGGGGCTAATGTGGGCTCAGTCGTGCCTTCAGGAGCAGCGATTAAGTGTCAACAGCTAACCTGTAGTATCTAAAAGGACACTGGATGCCTGTGCTTGGCAGCTGAATCCCACCATAAGCCCTCAAGTCAGTTGCATAAATGCAGGCATCTACTGCTGTTCTGGTCAGCAGCTGACATAGGCAGGGGGCTAGCAGATGTGCCAAAGGACCTGGAAAGTCACAGTGTTCTGGGTGACAGTTAGAGGGTAGGTGGGTTACCCAGAGATAGGCTTTGGATCTCAGTGCAAAGACAACTTAATTAAGATCTAAATGTCCCTCCAGTAGGTTGGCGCTGTTAACATTAAGGATTGAGAAATGTTTGTGGAATTTTCGTTATCTGTTTGGTTTATTGCATTTGAGCAATAGAGTATGTAACAATGTACAAGATCTATAAGGAATATGAAGGACTTCTCTAACATTGCAGTACGACTAGATTTTAATTTCTGAAAACATATTTTTGCTCTCTTGAAAAATTAGTTTTGATAGTTTGTAAAATGCCTGAGCTTGAATATGTGGGAGATTTATTTTTCACAGTCATATGTAGATATTTACCCTAGGGGAAAGATAACTAAGTTAATAAAGAAAAAAAGGGGAAAGAATGCTTTAAGAAGTACTCTTTTCTATCCTGCAATCTTAAACAAGGAATACATCATCCTAGAACTTTTTAGCTTTTGATGTTTTAGCATGTTACAGAGGTAGGTATTTCTGTAATATTTCTGGAACTCTGTCACTGTTGTCAGCAGGTATCAATGCAGATTTGCAGGTATTTTTTAGTACATACCTTACAATAAAGGAGTGTTCTACCTAGCCAACAGGATAAAAAGAGTAGAGAGAAGAAAAAAAAAATCTTAAATATCCTTTGTGTATACCTAAAGTCAACACTGATTTGATGTCTACTTCATTAGTATAAGAATAAAGTCATTAAGCTTGAAACTGACAGCAAATCCTGATGATCCTGATGATCACCATCTGATGGGAAACGCATGAGAAGAGTGAGAACCATATGGATAAGTCTCTCAGTTCTTTGCTGTAGTGAGGGGAACAGCACAGTTTTATCCCTACAGTGTAAACAGAAGCCTGCTAATCCATCAGAGTTATGTGAAGCCCTACAGGATCCATTAAGGGGTGGGGATACATGTAAATGTATGGTTTTACTCTATCTTGTTCTATGATTCTTTTGAAGCTGAATAGTAGATACTGTCTTAGCAGCAGCAGTCCCAGTGTCCCTTTTCTGCTTCTTAATAAGAGGTATACAAGTAATGCTAATGGTAAATATTTTGCCATATTTCACAGGGAACAATGACCACCCATGATAAGCTAAGACAAAAGAATGCTATCTTCAAAAAAATGTTAGTAGCTGATAGAACATTGGGCAACTTTTTTTAGACTACTTGCTTAATTTCATTTTTATTCTATTCTAATGGCAGCAGGTGTATTTATTTTATAATTGACATGTAAAAAAGATTAAGTATTTTTGACCTTTGAGTCTTTAAGTAGTTGACCACTCATGACACAGAGTTTCATTGCATTCTGTTAGCAGATTTTTTAGTCCCTGCAAATAAGTTCAGAAAGTAGAAAATGAATAGCAGAAAAGTATATTGGACCAGATTCTTACACCGCTATAAAATATAAGATCATGAGTAACTCAGTGTTAAGGGGCAACAGCCTAATATTTACTATGCATTAGAAATGTTTGCCCATGGAATTAATACAGATCAACAGCGTACTATAAATGAACCCCTTTGCTTTTCTTCACTGTACGCTGAAACCCTTGGCTGAATTCAGCAGTATAAGTTTTTAAATTGAGATTAGAAGCAGCAACCAGGGTTACTTGACCATACATGCATCTGGTTTTACACCAGTTTCTTTACTTTTCCGGAGGAATGTAAGAGTTCAATGATTTACACCATTTTTTGATCATCTGTTTTCTCTTAGCATCTGTCCTTCCTAAGCTTATAATAAGTTTTAGTTTAGTGCCATGAGGGAAAATCTCAGAAGAGGGTCTTCAATTTTATTTGCTTCAGTAGATATTTGAGATTGAGCAGTTTCTATTAATACTACTGCTTTTATTTCTGTTGATATTGGTGCTCTGCCCAATATCTTTGGAGTATGAACTGTTCACAGCCTGTAAAGAAGCAGCTTCAGCACTGCCTGTCAATCTTAGACAAAAATAATATTAAAATTGTAAAAATGTGTTATTCCCATGCTGTTCTTTCAATTATTAATAGTTGATTCCTTATGGGTATTGGAGTATTTACTACTCTGCCCTTGTCTCTGTCCAAAATGGTGTTTTCTTTAAGAAATTTCAATAATTTTAACAGATCACTTATTTAACCATAGATATTTCATAAGAAATAGTGTTACACAGGAGTTGTACATAAAGGCATGTTTCTGACTGACTTGTTTATCTGTATTTTACAGGACCTTTAAGAGACTATATGATGACTGGCTGAAGAAAGAATTTAAGACTTAACTCTTCAGCTACCTAGGGGAGTAGGTCTGGAAAACAACATAAAGGTGTGCCTGTATTGCAATAGATCTATACAAACTATGTTGAATATACCACAGGCAAAAAGAACAGTACAGATGAGCTAGCACAGGAAGAGCAACCACTGTCCTAAATCTTATGGTAGTACTATTTATTGAGATGACTGTAGTGAAATCACTGTTTTAATTATATAAGACAGGAAAAAGCAGCAGCTTGCAGTATGTGAGCTTCACACTGGCGGGTTTTCCTACCAGCCACTGCAAAACCTTTGCCTTCCTAGTGATGTTGAATTCTACTTCCACCTGATGCACATCAGGCTGCATTGACAGCTGTTGGCCAGATGATAATATTCTGCGTATTTTGTGGTCCTTTTTTTCCAACACCTCTAGAAGAGTCTGAGCTCTTGCATGTTTTACTGAAATCAAAAGTTGCATTGCTATTTCACTGATCTTTTCCAGTTAGGCCTGCAACTTCTATAGCACACTGACTTGCCTCTCAAGGCATTTCAGCTGATTGTCAACTATTCTACTGCATTGTTTTTACATTATGTTTAGTACTTAGGTGACAATATGGCAAACTAACAGTGATGGATCTGTAGATAATCTAGTACAAACATTCTTCAAGGCCTTTTTGATTATTCACTCTTATCCGGCATTCATCTTCAGATGACTCACTCAGTGCTGTATATAGTTCCTCTTTAGATTGGCTTTGTCTATTCAGGTATGATTTTCTCTGGCGTCCTTCATTAAGCCAAGAGCAACTTAATGGAATAATAACTGCGTTTTCAGTAACACTCTTTTACTGAGAATATGTATGCTAAATAAAAAACTGCACTGGAGGAGTAATAAAGTGATGACTTCTGCCTACTCACTTACCACCTGATTTTCCCCCTACTTTAATTTCTGTTCCTTCTGCTCTATTTCATGACAAATAATGTATTTTCTATAAGTTTCATCATTCTGCCACCCACTTACCCACCCTCTCTTTCACAACTTTAAAAAAAGAAAAATACATGTTTTACAGCTGATTTGCTTTGCAATTATATTGCACTGAGTTTTTCAAATGTTATATGATAACATTCAGATAGTGTAGGGATGTTAAATACAGAGATGCCTCTGTAGTTATTCTCCAACAGTATTTTCTTTCTGTGACATTTAAAGCCAAAAATACTGGTCTTTACTTTGAATTATATTTTTTTCCTTTATGCAAAGGTAAATATGCTTAAGATTTTAATTCTGTGTAATATGTCTAAAAATATTAGCACTTGATTTTGCTTTTCTAAAGGCTTCTATACCCTTCATTATCAGTCTCTTCTTTTTCAAACGGGTACATGAGTTTTTCACAGTGAGTCACATTTCAGAATGAGTCATGTGCATATTGATTCACAGAGACACATAAGCCTGCCATTAACATGAGAAATCCCATTAACTTAATTGGAACTATTCGTGTGCTTAAACTTCGAGATTCAGAAAAAAGGTTACCAAATTCCTGCATTTTTGCACAGCTTGCATTTGTGTCTACCCTCCCTACAATCCAACATAGGTCAAATCTACTATGCCTGTGGGATGGAAAGGCATCCCTAGAAATATATTTCTGTAGCATAGAGTGTCCTTGCAGTCTGTATGGCTTGCTGGGTTGAACTCTGTCTTGGGGCTTTATCCTTCAATGTGCAAAGTTCTTTTTCCTTGATTAAGCAAAGCACTTGAAGGGCCTTGATGTTCGGTATTTCAAATTAATATTAAGTGTGCAAATACTCTGACTTATGAATGTGAGGTACGTAGTCAAAGGTAGACAAGTGCTTAAAAGACAGGTTCACTTTATTTTACCTAATGTTAAGAGGGAGAAATTAATTTGGGAGGTAACTCAATCCTGTCCCAAATGCAGATATTAGGATGGAGTAAATAAGTTGTGGAAGTGCCTATATTTCCATCTGTTAAAGACTAGCAGTTTAATCCATAGATTAAACAAATAGATCAGATTAAATGGTTAGCTTTCAAACAGTTTAAACTGGTTCAAAAGACAATGCATATTGCAGCTCCAAGCAGCTAATAATTCATCCTGTTAATTTCACACTGAAAAACAAATGCAGTATGTGCTTACCAAAATACTTAAAAATGAAAATTTTATAGCCTCCATCTACTACATCGTTCTTTATAAATACCTTCTTATTATGCTTAAATTATAACTATTAAAAGCACTTAGTGTTCCACTCTCCGCAATTTTTCAATTTATTGAATTTTCTGTCATTTGAAAATCTTCACCTACACGGCAAAATTAAGTAGGAACTAGAAAAGAGTGAAGATTCTTACTGAAATCCATTGAAGTGTCTTTTGCTTTGTACTTAAGATATACATGCAAAATATCAGATCATTAAATGTGGGCGTTGTAGTAGTGGCTTTTAGCGATAGATAAAATGCTCGTCATATGACGTTTACAGCACTTAGTTAAAAAACTTTTGTATTTAGCCAATATAAACATTTTAATTAATATATGACATTCTATTGATTGGCCGTTTTTTTTTTTATGGTTATTTTTTAGCAAATTAAAAGCTATCTTAAGTCTTGAAAAATACTAATGCTTTTATTGATGGAAGAAAAGATTTATTTTTTAGTTTATGCCTGGTATTTCCTGATTAATTAATATCTTCTTAGGTTTTTAAATCCTAAAACTTTTGTTGTATCATCCGTATCCATGCATCCTTTTGTGAGAGTACAGCAAAGATTCAGAATTGTATTAATTGTCATTTTTTATGTTGCATACAAGGATGAATTAAAAAATTGAAATGTATGGCCCTGCTTTGAGTACATATTCATATGTACTCATTCATTTTATAATCTCTTTTTTACTTATAATTTTGGCCCTATTCAGTGTACATTGTACTTGCCATCTAGTTCTAGGGTATATTTACTACATACTGTCAAATCCCGCTCTGAAGACAGAATAATTAATTTCTGGGGGGCTCATCATTATAGATGTCAATAGCAGTTGCCCACTGAGGGGCAGTAACTACACATTCATGTATTTTTCGTCACCTATGTGAAATAATCATGTTTACCTAAAGTTAATACCTTTTACTCTCATCACATATAGTCAATTACCATGACTCTGCTGACCTTCTGGTGACTTCAAGGTACAGTGTTTTCTTCCCAGGTTCAGACATTAACTGTGTTTGAGTTCAAAGCATTTCACTGCTTCAGACAAAGGTGTTGTGGTTTGGTTTTTTTTTTAATGACACCCCAGTCAAAAAATTCTATCATGTGCAGCCTTGTTGATGTGCAGGGTGCAGAGATCAAGATTCTCCCTGTCTGGAACTGCTAAAGCTTGGATTTTCAGAGCACTTAGCTGCACATACTATTGAAAATGGGAACAGAATATCTCATGCTGGTTCCTGATGTAACCCAGGAGTGCTGCAAACTTGCCTTCACAATTTCAGTGTAGCCGAAAATAAGGAACACAAATTTAGTGACGATATTGGAGAAATTTAAATGACATGTCCAGCATCCCACAGGGATTATGGCAGAGGCAGGTACAGCGCACACTTGTCTGACATTCAGCTGCTTTAGGTACAAACCGTCCTCCTGGTATCCTCTAGCTGAATACAGGGGTGCAATCAAACTCTAACCAGACTCATACAGAGTTAAATGAAGAAAGAAATGTAAACTAGGCACATATTTGTGAAAGAACGGCTGCAGACGTGCAGTGTAAGATGGAGGACAAGACAATGAAGATGGGAAATGTAAAAACCCCAAGCAGGGAGAAGGACTCCTTGGGGGATGTGGGAAAGGTGTGCTCAGACCACTGAAATTTTTCACTTTCTTTCGTCTATAAGAAATAGCATGTGTCTCGTAAACGGCACTCCTTGTCAGGATCCTTACTGAATCCCAGAAGTGTGCATTTGGTTAATGTAGTGATCCTGCTGTGGAAAAATAGTAATGGATGGTACATTTCATGCCCAAATGCTGCTTTTCTCTCTTCTGCATCCATCGAGCATTTTCCCCTGGGAGTAGCCTGGGCAGCAGCAGGGGGAGCACTGAGAGCACAGGAACACCATCCTGGCTCCGCTGTCCCTGCCTTGGCTGCCACAGCTGCTGGGAACAGCAGCGCCAAAGAACAACCTGCTTGCCCTAATTTATAGAGGATATTCAGGAACAGTTTCTCTCTTTGTGTCTGCAACACAAAATTAGAGTATTAGACTGTAGAACTGTATTTTTTTTCACTTGTGTTTCACAACGTAATTGCATACCCTTTGGGTCAGGCAAAGGAGAGCAGTTAGGATCATATGAAATATTTGTATGGTCCTGTCTATCAAACTGTTTCTTCAGAAGAAACCTCCTACTGACTTCATTGTTCTGGACTGAGTGGTAGCATTTAGCTTATCAAATGTCTGGTTGCTTTCTACCTTCTATAAGCACAAGGAGACTGCCTTCTGGATTTTGTCTTTGCTGCTTGATTTAAAAAAGCTTATTTTCTTAATAAGTGATACAGAATTGTAGAATGATTAGGGTTGAAGGGACCACAAGGATCATCTAGTTCCAACCCCGAAAGGTAGAGGAGTAGTTAACATTAGTGTGTAGAACTATGATGCAATATCAAACTATAAAGTTCCTATTATTTTTTATCTTTTGCAGTATTGATTGCGCTACCTTGCTCTAGGGGATACTGTCTGAAAGGGTATTTGCGATACTTCTGCTAATGGATTATAATTATGCAGAATCAGAGATACAGAAAGATTTTTATGTTTGATTTTAGATTTCACTGGACTGCTACAGGAAAGTCTCCTCTGTACCCTGAAATGAGGGAATTAAATCACATTTTGCCTAGCAATGGATGTTTACCAATGTCAAGGCAGAAAGTAGGCCATTTTTTATTAAAAACTGAGAAAAAGAGGGAATAAAAGGAAATCAGAGATTTTGTATAAATTCCTGTATCCATAGAGAAAACTTGTCTAGTTAATGAGGTCATATGGTAGTCAGGAAATTATTAACATCTGTAAAAAGAAAGACCAAAACTTTGTGTGTGTTTTATACATGATGTAAAGCTTCTTGAGCTGTGAACTTGGTAGCTTGAAGTAACAACTAAGATTAAAGGTGCTTTTTTTTTCTTTTCCTGTAAAAAGTAGAACAGATTTTCTCTGCTCTTTTTGTCCGTACTCATCATTCTGTCTGTTGCTAAGTATTGGCTTGTTCTCTTAGATCAGGAGAGAGATGCCAAGTTATTGTGATAGCCAATCTGATGTGCATACATATACCAGGAGAACAAATAGCCTGTTCACAGAGTAAGGTGTCCTTCAGTCTAATGTATCCTACTCAGCAAATTTTGCCTTTTGTGTATATGGAGACATGAAAAGCAATACTCTATACCTATGTTTTCAAAGAGAATCCAAATGCTCATCAGATATGAAAATCAGAGGTGAAGTGTCAGATCCAATAGAGTGTGTGGAAAACTCGCTGCTAATTTCAATGATCCACTGTCCTTATGCTAGATCTTACTATTCCCTTGCTGCTATATCAATTCTTTTTTGTGTATAGAGAAATGATACTGCTAGTCTCTTACTGCTATGAGCAATTTGTAATACATAATTCAGTGTTCCATTAAAACCCAAAACTTTTATTAAATCTTTTATTCTGCGTAAATGTCTTGTGGTTTCCCTACCAATTTTTCCTTTTTATATATTATATATTACATCTAATATCTTTTAAGGTTTTCTGTCTGTTTTGTTTGAGGATATATGACACTTATGTTTCTTCTAGCTTAGGCAAAGTTGGTCTTTTTGAAGCTTAGTATTATGGTTTATGCTGACTTCACCATTTCATAATGTCAAATTAAATTAATTGAGCAACTATGATTTAGGTGGCATTTTATACCTACATGTACGTTTTCTTTTTGGAGTCAAAACAGGCATGAGTACAATGTTTTCAATTGTGTCTATTTTTCTTTAGGTGATGGAAATCTCTTCCTCTCTATTTATTTTTTTTTTTCTGAGAAGTGAGCATAAATAACTTTGGTTTCACTAAAACTCTCCCCACAGGGCTATTTCAGGGCTTCCCAGCAGCACATGCAGAATTAGATTTTCATGTCCAAAGGATCTCTGAGGAGGCAAAATTAAATTATACAACAGAACAGAAAAATGAGGGAGTTCTGGGAAAGGAATGAATGCTGGGAGAGAATAGCAGGAAACTGGGTGGTCTGGGTTGGGAGTTTTATGGGCTCGTGTGACAGTCTGAGGTGTGTGGGTTGATTGTAAATCTTTCTGTATCATACCTGTCTCCTCCAGGTGCGTGCCTGTCCCCAGGATACGCAAACCCATTCTACCCCATTTGGGGGACTTCTGACACCCCTCACACAACTATTAACTCCTTTGCTCCTCTTTGCTAATGCTTCCTGCAGCATCTCCCACTTACTCCTTTGAACCTGTTGTCTGGGAAGAACTGGGCTTACGGCAGCAGGGATGGTGATAGCGATAACTGTTTCTTGACCCTTCACATACTTTTCTCCTAATGCTTCCTTTTTAGTGTTTTATCAGTAGCAGAAGTCTGGGCGGGAACACAGAAATCAGTCATTAAGTACAAAAAGAGCCAGCCCTACTCTGCAGTAGTCTGCAAATGAGCCTATATCATGTAATTAATACCTGGATTGTCTAGTTGCAGAGCAGTACTAGTCTATTCCAACAGTGTATCTTACAAACCTGACATCGACTGGTCCTTTTTGAGAGATCAGGAGATCTGCCTTTATGATATTCCTCACTTCTCAGTCATATTGACAATTTGAATTTGTGTGAGCCTTACTGTCTTAGGCTAGTTATATAAAATACCTCTAATGGAAATAATATAACTCTCTCTCATTCTGCTGGTGTATTTTTTTTTATTGTTCAATAATATTTTTGCTATGATTTTTTTCCTGCTCTGTTCCTGTAATTGCTAAATGCTCACATGTCCTCTTACTTGAATGACTCAAATGCACTGAATGTCATTATCCATCTTCTTTCCGTTGTGTTAAAAAAATCTCTCATATTAAGTGTGTGTATTTTTTTACCATTAGAAGGTGCATTGGCTATACTTTTTTGTGTGACTTTTGTCTTAGTTCACTTACATTGGCTTGTAAGGTCACAGCTAATATGTGTTACCTGCTTTCTGTACCTGGCACTGCTGCAGTTCTTCGCTTTTTGCTCCAGGGGGCAAGAGGCACTTTATTCTCTGATACAATTCTGAGATTTAAAATAAAAACATAGGGCAACCACCATGGAAGGTGGCATCATAAATAGAAGGGAAAGACCTGTAGTCTGCTTCCTTTGTCTATGAAAATGCATAGCAATAATAGTCCTTCACGACCCACACTCTGCCGAGTTAACACAACCCTTTTAATAATCTGTGTAAGAATATTGGTTGCTATGGCAACACATTCTGTGGTACCACTTGAATGTCAAAATAACCTCATGAAATATCATGCTAAGAATGTTTTAGAAATTGACTTTTAAAATCAAAGGTAAATAAATCCACCTAACTTGAGGAGATATGGCTAGATTAATGAAGTCTGCAACAAGGGAACAACTCTCTTCTAACTGAGGGATATCAGACTATTAGCGATGGATATGTCTTGTATCTGTTCTTTGGTGAGTGAGCTGAAATAGACTTTAGAAATATTATTTCTGCTTAACGGTATACCAACCACATCTGTGTATAAGAAGTAATGGATTTAAACTAAAAGAGGGGAGATGTAGATTAGATGTTAGGAAGAAATTCTTCCCTGTGAGGGTGGTGAGGCACTGGAACAGGTTGCCCAGAGAAGCTCTGGAGGCCCTGTCCTTGGAAGTGTTCAAGGCCAGGTTGGATGGGGCTTTGGGCAACTTCATCTAGTGGAGGGTGTCCCTGCCCATGTCCGGGGGGTTGAAACTAGATGATCTTTGAGGTCCCTTCCAACCCAAACCATTCTATGATCCTATGATGTTACACAATTTGACTTAGTACCTGTCTGTGTGGTGCCTTTGCTTCTCTTACAGTTTCCATCAACTTGTGTTCATTTTCAGAACTGCTGCTGTTTCTCCACTTCTTTCCCCCCCTACTTTTCGTAGAATCATAGAATCGTTAAGGTTGGAAGGGACCTCAAAGATCATCTAGTCCAACTGTCCCCCTATGACCTATTACCCACTAAACCATGTCCTTCAGTACCACATCCAACCTTTCTTTAAACACCCCGAGGGATGTTGCCTCCACCACCTCCCTGGGCAACCCGTTCCAATGCCCGACCACCCTTTCTGAGAAGAAATTTCTCCTCATCTCCAACCTGAACCTCCCCTGGCGCAACTTGCAGCCGTTCCCCCTTGTCCTGTCGCTAGTCATCTGTGAGAAAAGGCCAACCCCCAGCTCACCACAACTTCCTTTCAGGTAGCTGTAGAGGGCAATAAGGTCTCACCTGAGCCTTCTCTTCTCCAGACTAAACAACCCCAGTTCCCTCAGCTGCTCCTCATAAGACTTGTGCTCCAGCACCTTCACCAGTTTCGTTGCCCTTCTCTGGACACGCTCCAGGGTCTCGATGTCTTTCTTGTAGTGAGGGACCCAAAACTGGACACAGTACTCACCGGGGCTGAGTACAGGGGGACGATCACCTCCTTGCTCCTGCTGGCCACACTATTCCTGATACAAGCCAGGATGCCGTTGGCCTTCTTGGCCACCTGGGCATACTGCCGGCTCACGTCCAGGCGAGTGTCAACCAACACCCCCAGGTCCTTTTCCTCCACACAGCTTTCCAGCCACCCTGACCCAAGCCTGTAGTGCTTGTCCTTCACCTTTGCATTCCCTTTCTTACAGCAGACTCCACACATTTCTTTATCAGCTAAAATAATCTTCAGTTAAGTGTATTTTTTGGAAGGGAGGATTGTTTGGGGTTTTGTTTTGTTTTGTTGTTGGTTGGTTGTTTGGTTGGGTTTTTTATAAGCTTCATAAGAGTGCTTTAGAGCTAATATTGCTACCAGATTAATAGAAGTGGTCAGCCACTGTCTTCAACAGCATTATGTTGGTCAGATGAAAATCCAGCTATTTTTGAAAGATTGTTTAATATAAACAAGCATTCCTAAGGACAGCATTTACTGTATGAATATCAGGTATGCTGTACAAACAAACATCAAGCAGACCAGAACAGCTATTACATATTCCAATCTAAATAAGGACAAAAAATTAAGATGTAAGTAAAATTTACTCTTTTTTGTCATAAGTTTTTTTAACATGAGATTTTAAAAAACATTCATTACTGGCTTAACTTTCCTCCTCCTTCTGCTGAAATCAATAAAAGTTGCCATTGCAATTCATTCAGTTGGGGTGGACTATTTTGTGTAGCAAAATAACATTAAAAAATGGGAACTGTCCACTCTTCCTGTTTCCGGTCATCACAAAAAATTACAATACTGGCTTAAGCAAAAATTGGCATTATTCCCTTATAACTGAGACCAATATGGAAGCCTTAACACAACAGAATGACTTTTTCCTGTACCTTTCATTCCTTCTAGCTGATGATACAATTTAAGATAGATAATTTTTAAATAATTTTTTTTGCCTACAAAATAAGCTAACATGTCTATTATTGGTAAATATAAAATAAATATTGAAACTTCATTTTTTGATTGAATTTATTTTCTTTCTGCAAAAATCTTGAAGTGATCGAGGCAAATGTAATACAGCTGTACTTCTCTGAACACAACAGTTGACTATTGAAGCAAGATCCCCTTAGCTTATATTATTTCCTTCTTGTGGATAGTACTTTTTTTATATAAATGTTAGTTTTTATTCTCCATGGGAATATCCTAAACTTAATGATGCTAGAGCAAATTTTTGAAGTACAATGAAGTAGAAATTGCCAATTACGGTGTAATGAAGAAAATAAATACATATTTTTAATGTATAATATTATATTCACTCATAGCTGAAGTATAATTGCAGATAGGTCAATATGCACCTTCTTCAGAGAGTGTGATTTTTGTACAGCAGGTTGAGAGATGAGTAGTTACTTTGTATTAAAATACCAGTTAATCTTTTGCAATTTATAAATGGGAATCTTTAAAGTTTTTTTCATTGAGTAAAATGTTTCTTTACAATATATCATGGTGTTTAATTTGAAAGTACTCTTTCTTTATGCACAGAGACCTTCTTCGACATGTTTATCATCAAGGGAGGAAGAAGATGATGATGCAGGTGAAAATACGTGTGGTCCTTCAGGTTTATGGGAGGCATTGACACCTTGTAATGGATGCAGGAACCTTGGATTTCCCATGCTTGCACAGGTATATGTTTACATTTTCATCATAAAACATTAACTTTAGAAGAGTTGCTTAATCTCTTCTCTGTCTTACCTCTTACAGTAATTTCTAGTCTTGCCTTATTCCCTTCATAATTGTTACCTTCAGTCTTCATTTTAACCTCAAAATCTGGTTTTAAAATTAAATGTCAAGGTTTCGCCATCCTATTGTCATACTGATTCAGATGAGTTTAGTATTGAGACTGTTTGATGTTTATTACCCACGTTTTAGATAGTTTTTATGTTGCATAGCTTTCTCTTCGGATTGAGTCTGGAAAGAAATTTTGAAGTCACATAGTTTCCTTTGGGATATGTACTCTATTTTTGACCAACTTCTAATTAATATAATGATATCTCAGCAACTTTATAGAATTAATTGAGGACATCACGCGTAACTCAACTGATGTAAGAATATAGCCTAAGATTTCTCTTTGAAGATTACGTAAGCTAAAAGGTCCCCAAACATTTTCAAATGCTCATGATAATACAGAGAGGAATAAATAAAAATGGGTAATATACTTGGATCTAAGTCCCAACAAGTCTCAGAGCAGACCAGTCTGTAGTATCCACCAAGGCGTGCCAACAGCTGTGTCCTGAACAAGTGATATTGTATTGCTACAGAACAGGATGGTGCTTATTGCTGCTTCTGGGTCTCCCTTGTTCTCTCCCCCCACTATAGTTTAGCACTCTCTTTTTTGTAACATTTTTCCTGTGCTTTTCTTGTAGCATTGAATGGAGGCCTGCCAAATTTCTGTTTAGAAATGTCTGGGGTTTCAGTTGCATCCTTACTTGGCACTGCATTTAAATAGCTTTGTCAGAGTCTTGTGTACCAGATTGGAATTACATATCCTGTCTCACCACACTTCATACACTGTTGCTTTCATACCGTGACTGTACGTTTTATTCCCTTTAGTCTCATGGGACTTGCACCTGTTTGAAGTCAATGCTAAAGCTTCCACTGCAGTCAATGGAAACAGGATATGGCAACTAATGTGCTTGAATAACAATGAGCACTGCCCTATCTTTTTGTAAGGAGCTTTTATATTAATTTCCCCTTTCACTAGCTGTTTTCTACTTCATACTATCTATCATTTTAGACAGTTGGCAAGGTGCAGAGCTGTCGGAATTACCCTGATTTACAATAGGAATGCCATAGTTACTAATTCCTCATTTTTAAGAATTTGTTTCAAAAAATATTTTTTTTTATCGTACTTTTCTTATTTAAATATGCATCACCTATGGTTTAATTTTTGTTAAACTTTCCTGTGATGAATATCTATGCCATTTTGGAGTGATTTCCTAATTTTAAAAAACACATTTGTTTTCCTTGTTTCTTTTTGATATAAAGTATATGTCAAGTGTATTATAAAATTGAGGAATGCACTGAAAAATAGAATAAAGTTAGTTTTGTTGGTTGGTATCTCTTCCCTTTATATAAAGAGTGATTCATTTCAAGAATGACCTAAGTTTTAGCATAGTGACTCTTGAATTAGTTTTATTCATTGTACTTAAGTTTTAAACTCAGCCTTACAGTGTCTCATCTTTCTTGGTCTGAAAGCTAATCAGATTTTCAATTATGGGTACAAAAAAGAGCATATTTATTCTATGCTCGTTCGTGAAACAACAGGTTGCCCTTCTAGATTGTTTCTCTCTGTAAAAATTGAAGAGAGAGAGAATTTTGGGGTTTTGCTGGTTTTCTTTCTATGGAAGAAAGGAAAGAAGTAGTGAAAAATCTCCAAATTACAAACCAGTGAATTCAATTTATAAAGCGTTGCCATCACTGTATGCAGTCTTTCAAGCTGTTAGCTAATCTGTCAGTTCTTTCACATTTACTTCAGAATGCAGCAGAGAACATCTTGTTCTAAGGGATCGAGAACACAAATTATTTATTTCAGTTTTTAGATTAAGATATCATGAATTGCTCTTGCAAATTATCATAGATATAATCTGCAACAGCGTGTTTTAGGTAAAAGTACAAAAATGTGTTTCTGATACTCATGTCTGTCCACTAACATATCAGAAAATGCAGACTTTACCATGAAGAAACAGTGAGATAAGGGTGACATGTCGTAAAATTCATACTCTACTAAATATCCCAAAATAGGGAAAAGGGTCTATCGATTACTCTTGAACACAAACAAGAAATTAATTCTTCCAGTTCTAGTTAAAAATAGATTTTACAATTATACAGATATACTGTTTTTACACATCAGAGAACAAACATAAGGATTGATTCTTGGGTTATATACACAGTTTGAAGTACAATGGTAAAATGAAAGTTAATTTTAGGAGAGATCACGGCAGTGTTCATCCATGACGTAATGAGGTAGGTTTTCAATATACCAGAGAAAAGAGTATTTATCTCCTTGACAAACTTGATTTCTTTATTGCAGTTATGGAAAAAGGCTTGGCTGGAGGTACTTCTGACATGCAGTATGTCATTTCTGTCTGTACTGTACTGGGAAGTGTCATTTTAGAGAGTTATTACAGAAAATTCTCTGTAAATTGTTCTGCAGATATAATTTAAAACCTAACATAGCAATAATGCAGGTATTCTCAGAATAAGCAACTATCTTTTTCAGTCTCACAATTAGTGAAATCCTGGGAGAGCTTGATGGAAAAATCTTTGTGTCTTGTAAAAATTTAAGCGTTTTAAAAGTGCCCAATTCTACACCAGAACGGAGCTAGCAATCAGTTTAATTCACCCCCAAAATGAAAAAAAATCCAGAGAGCAAGGACACCCAGCTGGATTTTGAGAGACTGAAAGTTAAATAGGAGAGCGTGCATTCCATTGGTAGGTTATGATTTAAGGTTAAAGTGAGGCTATTGCTTTTTTTCCAAAACTAATCTTTCTTTCTGGGCAGAAATTCCATCCTTGGTAAAACTGAGGCACATTTTTATGAAAAATGTTTACTTCCACCAATGAGTATTTATAGCTGAAAAAACCTTTCTTAGGAGATTCCTGATTCTATATTTTCTGGCTGTCAGTCAGTACACACCACACCCCCCACCCCTTTTTTCCACCTGTATAACTAAATATCTTCTACAGGTTTCAGAATTTCTCATAATCTTCAATATCAGCACAATAAAACAATTTTAAAAACTTTCAAAGACCTAAACTCCCAAAAGATTTTTAATGCTTTAATAGTTGCATTTCTGGCCATCATAAAATTATGACACTAATGAACATTCTTTCTGTCCAAGAGCTGGAATAAAATAATATGATATTTTTAATATAGTTTTCTCTCAGAGTAGCCACAAAAATATGAATTATATGACTAAGTATAACATTTGGCTGAAGAGATCTCGCTATGCTGTAGGTAAGTACTGGAAAGAAAATCAAGATATGATCCTTAAAAAACATTTTTGAGCAATGCTTGCTAATGATAAAAAAAATGCTAGAAGAATTGTAGTGTCGTTATTATTGACTATCTTAAATGATGAATTAATATGAGAGCAACTGGTAATTCAGCTAAATGTAGAATGGGAGAATTTAGAGGTAGAAATAGCATAATCAGCTACATGTATATATGGGTAGTTACACTTATGAAACACTGGTTGCCAGGACAGAGTTCTGCAGATAATTGGGTTGACACTACAGCTTTGTTTATGCTTTTCTTGAAGGAATCGCAGCACAGATAACGGTAGCAGTGAAGACGTAGGAACAGGGATTTTAGCACAGTGACTGACCTTTGCCACAAACCTGCTGAGACTGCTAGCCAGAGTCAGATTGTAAGGCTCTACCAGCATGTTGTCTGTAGTTTGTAACTTAAAGTGATAGCTGCAATATCACTGTAGATTAGATACGCAGCTACAGCCTTGCTGTCCTCACAAAGGCAAGAACAGCAAATTTAGGTTAGGTAAGGATTCACCCCCTTATATTTTTACTAAAAAGAGTTTGAGTTCTGGTCCCTGCTCTGTGTTTGTATATGTTTATGACAGTTTATGTGGAGTGTCGTAAGCTGAAGACTACAGTTATGGTCACTTTTGGATGATTTTTCATCTGGTCAAATTTCAACTTGTATCAAACTTTTCTTCAGCAAAGTAAAAGGTTTGAAAGTACCCCCATACCAGAATAGTCTATAAGCTAGTAATAGGGGCTGTGGATGTGGATCTCTAAAAAAGAAAAAACCCAACTTGATCATATCTCCTGTGAGTACTCTAATTTCTGTATTATTTTGTGCAGGACAGGCACTTCTACCAGCCTAGATCAAAAATAAAAAAATAAACAGCCCCCCAAAACATAGCTAGCATGTTTCTACTGTATTCTAGAAGAAGCCACCTCTAGTAAGTGTGTGATACATTTTCTAGGGACAGGAAGATCACAAATTCCCAGGGCAGGCAGTGTACTTCTATCTAAATAGTGTATTGCTAACTAGATAGTTCACAGATGTTCAAGGGCATTTTGGTTGACCTTGTTTTAATGCAAACTAACATTGAGACAAAGTCATTAAGAAAACTTTGAGACAAGCTGGTCCCAAACTGTCCTAGCACAAGCAAAGCCTGTGTTTTCTTGTGTGTGTATAGATGAACTACATCAAGTTCTGCCCTTTGATGGAGGAACATTCAGTGCACACTGGTCAAGAAACAAGATGGAACTAAAACTACAGAGCTTCATGTTTGCTACTTTGTTCAAGACTGGGAGCAGCCAGAAAGTCCAGGTGTTGTGGTCAGGATCAGGCCTGGTGAGGTTAATCAGGAACCAAGAGCAGATCCTGAGGATGTCCGTGGTGATAAGGCAGATCTGAAGTAAAGCTGGGAAGTCAGTCTGCAAAACAGGGTCCAGATCATTGGGATCATTAGCCCACATGTGCTAATGGGCACAGATGTGGCAGAGTTGGAGATGGACACCTCCAGCTTGTCTCAGGCAGGAACTGAGGGCCCATGGCTGAACTGAAATGGGGCTCCTGTGCTCGTGGGCATGGGTGTGGGTAGGGGCTGCAGGTGAGACTGTTCAAGGACTGTAAGACCTATTGCCACAATCAGAACTGTGACAGATACTAATAAAAGTGATAAGATGGAAGCTGAATTGAAATGTGGTAGTTATTTGAGCTGTTATTGCAGAAAAGAAGAACAAGACCATGCAGTAACGCTTACTGATCATAGAATCATAGAATCATTAAGGTTGGAAGATGTACTAGATTGGTCTGTGTGCACTTCATATACAGGTTATCCATTTATATGTGTGAACGTATTTCATCCGCTTTTATAGCGGCACGTCTTGGCTGGCATTTGTACAGAGTATTCCACCATAGGATCCTTTCCTGAAGATTCCCAATGCTGCGTCCTGCAAAAGCAGATAGGATTTGTAAAAAACTGTGTTTGCGTGTCTTATAATGGTCTGGCTATGTGGTACTCAAGTACAGGGACAACAGTCGTAACAGTAGAGCCTGGGCTATGCAGAGTGCTGTGCCTGTTAGTCTACTCCTGACTCTACTCCTACCTTACAGGGAAGATGGAGCCTTAACTTCTGCAATCTCATTACATTTAAATGCAAAGTAGGCATTAAGCAGCTCAGGTCTGGAGGTAAAGATACTGGAATACTTCAGCAATTTTCCCCATAAAGTCTCCTTATGGCAGAAACTTAGAAGAATGAACAAAGAATAGCTCCTTTCTCTCCTAGTTTGCCTCAACATAGGTTTTGGGAAAGTAGTAGGAAGCAATTTGAACAAAGATCAGTTTGACAAGTGCATTTGTTTGCTTTATTGATTAGTTAAGGGCCTAAAGGTAAGGAATATAGTAAGTAAGTGTAGAGCACCCTGCGTGCCAGTAAATAGAATTGTTTTCTTAGTCTTAATCTTCTCTTCTGCAGTGTAGGTTAATTTACTGTTCAGCACCCAATAGTTTATCAGTACAAAGTTTATCAGTACCCACATACATACATACTCACATTTTCTTTGGAATAAACCAATGTACTCCAAAGGTATGAAACTCTTTGGTTTTCATTCCATTTTCTTTTTCATGGATAGCGTGCTTTAAATATCTCTCTGCTAAGGGGCAAACAGGGCCTGATGTATAGAGAGGGCTGTCTGCCATGTCAGAGAGATGGGTGGTGCAGAGTCTTGTGTGATTACAGCAATATTATCAGTTTAAAGCAAGCAGTCTGCACACCTTAATCTTGGCAGCCATGCCGGCATATTTTCCTAATTGTGATAGAAAGTAGTTGTGAGATAAAACAGGTTTAGCCATGTCCCGTTTAGGAAGCTGCTGTATCAGCTCGACCGCACTGCCTCTTGAACGAAGTGTTGCATCATTAACTTAAAAGTCCTGACAGTTATTTCCTGTGTTTGATATGGCGGTCAATGAGGAACACCACATTTGCTTATTTATTACAAAATGAAAGTAATATCTGTAAAGACAACGGTGCAGTTGCTATGGGAAAACTGAACTTCAATGTAAAAGTATAAGTCATGTTGCCAGGAAGCATGGCTATTTACAATAATATAGAGAGATATGGAAAGTTTACTTAAATATTTAAAGAGACACTGCATTTCTAGCTTAATGTCAGATTTTCATCTTTTTTAGAAGCAATGAAATTTTGAGAGACCTTCACATTTACTTTTAAGACTGATCTATATCCTGCTTATACAACTCCAAAATTCCTACAGATAGGAACTCTAGCAGCTTTGTTACAGGTTCGCCTCTGAAAGAGAAATTACCTACAAAAATGTCTCTTACTTAGAGGGAGGGAAGAGGAAGTGGACTCCTGACTACATTTTTAGGAGTTAAACTATAAATATTATACTGTTTCTTTATCTGTGTAGGCTGTGATAAGACTGTTTGCAGTTTGATGCATCAGTTAATAGGGTTACTTGTTTCGTGTCTGACTTCTAGAAGATAATCATGTCTGTCTGTACTACTTTCTATATAATTTTAAAAAGAAATTTTTAAGGGGAAGGAATTTTGTGTTGTGTTTGTATTATAGAAGTGGGTTAAGGTTATTCTATAAAAAGCCTGACATTGAAAATTATTATGTTGCAATTATGTTTACAATTGCAAAGATAGTACTGGATACGTAATAGATGAATGAGGAAATCAAATAAGAAGCTAACTTAGTTTTCACATAGAGATCAAGTCTATTCCTAAAAAATCTCTCTACGATACCCTCTGGAGAGAGACAGCATGACTCTATTTTGTCTCTTTCTGGAGAATTCTAATACTGGAAAATTTATTTTTCATTATTTATTTTCATTTTAACGTATTCTTCCAGTTTGGACTCCTGTTTTCAGTTGCCTATAAAAATTTTCTTATCTTTTAAGCTGAGTGCACATGTTATAGTAACTTTTCAAATGGCTGAGGTGCAGAGAAGAGAATATAAATGAGGGAGTATTTCTTTTTTTGCTCTTTAATAAAACCAGAGAAAAACAAAGAGCGTGTTTTTAAGTAAACGCTATTGGCTAAAGTATTTTAACAGCTTGGACCCAAGAAATGGTGTCATCCTTCACTTCAGTGGCAACTTTACCTCTCAGTACATTCAGTGAAAGTGTATTTCAAATTAGACTGGTAAAGAAAAAGATTTGGCTAATGCTATTTGGTGTTGAAGTTCATCAGAATCAGAAGTAGAGGGCCTTGTGGCATTATCTAATTTGTATGTTGCAGGGGAGGAAACTCGTTTTCTTCTTTGGCGATGTGTTAATTTGATAGGTGATGATATAGACATTGCAGACACAGAATTATTTTCCAGGGAGGACCACTGTTAACCAGGAAAACTTTGGTATAATGTGGATAGCCAGAGTAAGATTCTTATATTATCCACAGTATTTTCCTATCATTTCTAACCTTCAGTGAAAAATAGGATTTTTTTCTTTTCTTTATTTAGCAGATTAAATGATAAGTTCAGTTAAATGAGGTTGACATGAAGAGCTATATTACCCACTAAAAATATTTCTGTTAAACTCTTGATTTGCAGTGTTGTCTGTTCTGCAGTAAGCTGTAGGTTTATTGGTAATTTCAGGAACACGCCACCCACACTCTGAAGCAGCTACTGAAAAGTGCAGTATGTATTCTGCCTAGAAAGAATCAGCAGGTGATGATTATACCCTGCTGAACTGTGATGGGAAATAAGTATATTGAAAAAAAGTGTGGCTTATTTTAGTGCTATGCTACATTTTTCTGATTGTGTTTTAAGGAATGAAGCCGAGTATCTTGTTCTTGCGTATAGTATGCAGCTTCTTAATTTCCAACATAAATTTCTAGTTGCCCATGACTTCAGATGTCTTGTGGCAAATGCGTTTTTACCATACTGGTTGTACAATCTACACACCACTAAACAGGTATGTAATGTAACCAGAGATGTTGTAATCTGTTTATCTTTGGGTATTTTCAGAATTGTCTGGGCAAGGCCCAGAGCAATTTAAGGGTTAAGATAGCTCTGCTTTGACTGAAGGTTTGGACAAGATGACTTCCAGAGATCTCTTTCATATAATAATAAACATCCACATTCTATAATTCTCTGTAAAAAACCCCCAACAAGCTAATTTCATTAAAAATTTAGGACTGACTCAATTTTTCTCAGTTTATAAATTACTGCTTGTGAAAGTCTGACTATCCCTGTCCAGCACTGTGTAAAACTGGGCACTGCTGCTCTGTGGTGTCTCTTCATGTGGTCATGAAACAGCAAAATTAAATGGGATGAGACAGAGAAAGAAGAGAGGTATCAACACTGGAATTGTTGATATATGTCATAAATCATCTTAAGTATTGATGACCATACTGGTTTTCAAGATGGACTTTATTTACTATTAAAGATATTCAGATCCATGTAGAAATTAATGTTGACTTGAACACTGTCACATTCCTAACTGAAATATGGCATAATGATCAACTGGGAAGATCTTAAGTAGCATAAATACATTACAACACTTTGTTATTTTTGCAATTTAGTGGTAACCAGAAGACACCCTTTCAGGGAATGTTTTTTGCTTTCAGTACTGCCTGACGAAAAAGGGGAAAATGGAAAAGAAAAATCCATTTGAATTGCACAGCAAATGGATATAAATAATGCATAGTAAATAGTTTTGTATATGAAAGAAGTTCAACCTTGTATTAAAAACTTAATGAATGAACTTTAGCTGCTTTGTAACAGAAATATTAAAGCAGTATGCTGAAACTTGAAAACTCTTGTAGAAGTTCCTGGTTACTCTAATCAAATTGAGTTTACTGTTCAGTATTAAATTTTGTGGGGAAAAAAGCCATCATAGATACTTTGTATTTAATGTTCTGTGATAGTAACAGGAGAAAAAGGGTTGGTGGACAAAAAGGCTGGTATTTGAGGTATCCAGAATTAAGAGATCTGTTGGGTGCTGATATCTGAGCACTGTAATTACTACATGGATTTACTACACAGATTAGCCATTAAGTCATGCTGCGGTAAGGCTGCAGTTCTATGAAGGGCTGTTTAAAGGCACTTGACATTCTGGAACTTTTTCTGAGCCCAGCAACTTTTTTTCTGCTTTGGGTGTGTTGTTTTTTGGTTTTTTGGTTTGTTTCGGTTTTGTAGTTTTTTTTGGATGGTGGTACAAATATATTTGAGAACCACTGACAAGTTAATACTGGAAACTGAGGGATTTATTTATTTATTTATTTTTACTTCCGTTTTTAGTACTAGAGAAATTCATGGCTTCATAAAGTAAGTCTCTGGAGAAGTCTGTAAAATTGATAGAACCTGCTTTTTTTCTGAAGAAGAGACCTGACTGACAACTGAGCATTTGAAAAGAACAACTTTGTAGTCTGTAACTGTGAATTCTCTCCAGCTGTACAAAAGAAATTGCATGTCTTGGGCTTAATGTCATGTCTGGCTGTTGTATTTCACTGAAAACTTTTATTACCAGTACCCATTATACTGAGTCTGAAAGTGAGATAAACCCTGATTCAACAAATTACTTAAGCCTACTTAAGTATAAGCATTAATGTGGTTAATCCCATTTCAGCTTCTATACATACAGAACTTTCTCAAGGGACACTTATGTGTTCACAAAAATCCAAACCCAGTATAAGCCTAAGAGTTTCGTAAAATTCGAAACCGATTGTTATGATTTTTCCACTATGAATAATTCATAATTAAGATGAACTCATGGATTGGAAGTCAAATAAAATGAAACTGAAATTAAGGAGAGTCAATATCGGAGATATCAATGGGAAATATGTAAGACTACATTGTTGCATGTTTTCATGATAAGGTGTTTTGGAGTTGTTTATTGACAGAAAATGTGATCTACCAATTCTAGTCAAATAAATCTTTTCACCTTAAGGCCTCTCAGAAAGGCAATTCAGCTAGGAAATGAGGAACGTTTTGTTTTGTTTTTTCCTACCTAGAATGGTGTTGATCATTTGTATTGCTTTAGAATGCAAATGCTCTATTCACTTTCAGAAGCAATAAGCAGTCCTGATCCATAAAATCTTACTATAATAAATAGAAATTAACAGTACTACTACTAATAATATATGGAATAGTTGTGTTACTTTAGAAAAAGAGGGAGATATCTTTTTAAAAACACATAATAGATATCTCTCTGTATAACCAGAACAGTCCACCAGACATTTTGCAGAGATTTTCAACGTAAGAGATGTAAGTGTGAAGACATTGAGGTAAATTAATAAATTGACAGTATCAAGTTGGCTGTACTATTTTTGGAGGTGCTGTAATTTTATAGCATCCTAATTTTTAATTCACAACATTTTATACTGTGGAAATAAAAGAGAGAAAATAAAATCTTTAGACAGTGTTAAGTCCCATTTAATTCTACGGAATTTTGAATTTAGCAAAATTGAGTCCATAACTTTCAGACAGTGTTTTAGCCTACCTAATTGTCTAAGTACTTACAACCCACTAGCTTCGTCCCTAATCAGCCGTTATGTTTAGCAGATGCTTAAGTTCTATATACACATAAAGCTTTTTGAGTAGACTGTTGTAATCCATTTGTATATAGACAGATGCCTAAATTCCACCTTGTTCAGACTGGTTTTATAGAGTTATTGTTTTTGCACTGTGATGAAGAAATATTAACAGCAGAAAGTTCGTTCAGAATCTCATCTGGGTGCTTGTGCTCCCTGTATCAATGAAAAAGTGTGGACATCTCTGAAGATGTTCAATTGATTGCTCTTTTATGTTGAACAGGAAGCCACTGGAAGCCAGCCAGCATGAGACATGAAGTAGAGGGATGTGTTTGACTACATGCCTAGCTTTTGAGCTAAATTTGTGTGCAAATTAAACAACAGGGCACTTACAGAGGGTACACAGCTGACAAAGCAGAAGGCTTTCCTTCACTCCTTTCTGCCCGCTTCCAGAGTGGACAGATCGAGTATATCTTTTTTTTTTTTTTGAATGTAATAATGTTTTATTGTAAACTGCATGAACTATTTTTGAGCTGCCTCCTAAGGATAGCTAACTTAACATCTTTCTCCTAAGAACAATTATTTCTCATCAGGACTGTATGACCAAAGAACTGCAGACACTCCCAGATTGGATTGTAAGTGGCTAGAATCTCATTTTCAACCCTGAAAGAAAGATTCACTGCTAAATATTTCCCATTGTCTCTGGCTTGAGGTGGTTCCACATAAAATACAGACTTTCTGAGTAGCAGATTTCTTTTTCTGACCAACTCTGTTTCCTCATTGTGAAATTATGAAAGGATCTTGAGTTTGCAAATTACTTGAGAGTATGTTAACTTTAAGCATTTACATTGCTTTTTTGAAGCCGAGTTACACATTTGTTGAAATATAAGAAAATAGTTGAATCGGAGAGCAATAGAATCAGTAGACAGAGTTTTGTATATACTTTTTACCATCTTATTTCTGTGAAACACTGACGTAGTAGTTTGTTCGCATATGAAGGAAGGTCACACAGCATTAAGAGAGAAAATCTGCAGTAAAAGTATTACATACAGCTTGTGTGACTGAAAATCTGAGGCAAGATTCCTGAATTCTGACCAAATAGACATATGATTCTGTGGTAGCTTTTCTGAAACTGGAATCCTGCAGTGAACCTGTGGAAAGCTTTCTAAGTTCAAATTTCATTAAAAATGTGACATTGGTTCCCTTATAATAGAATCACAGAATGGTTTGGGTTGGAAGGGACCACAAGGATCATCTAGTTTCAACCCCCCTGCCATGGGCAGGGAGACCCTCCACTAGACCAGGTTGCCCAAAGCCCCATCCAACCTGGCCTTGAACGCTTCCAGAGATGACTCCTCAACAACTTCTCTGGGCAATCTGTTCCACTGCCTCACCACCCCCACAGGGAAGAATTTCTTCCTAATGTCCAATCTAAATCCCCTCTCTTTTAGTTTATGCCCATTACCCCTTATCCTGTCACTACACTCCCTAATAAACAGCCCCTCTCCAGCTTTCCTGTAGGCCCCTTTAAGTACTGAAAGGCTGCAATTAGGTCTCCTCAGAGCCTTCTCCTCTCCAGGCTGAACAAGCCCAACTCCCTCAGCCTGTCCTCATAGGAGAGGTGCTGCAGCCCTAATAATAATGAAGTGAATAATCCTTATTCACTTCATTTTATATAATCCCCACATTCTCAGTTTCCATTATGCAATAGCTAAGGCTGAGTACTTGCAATAAATAAGTAGATTATCATACCATAGAAACCATTATAACAGCAGTTAAAACATAGAGCTTTGACATAAAACAGTGGGCTGAATTAGGCAACTATGCTGAAGTATTGTCCCTATATTCCACTCTTAGCTAATTGTGTTCAACATGACCAAGTCAGTCATAAAATTGCCGAGTATGTAGGCAGTATGATAAGATACCACTGGATGATGGAACTTTTTGTATCCATAGAGCTATGAATGTTAGTGGGTTTTGGCACATTTTTGGCCAGGAAACAGCAGAGTTCATAGGATCCCATTCAGAACTATGGTTCTGAACTGTGGTTCAAAAGAGGAAATTACTGGGTTCTTTAAGAACATAGGAAATATAGGCAACGTTGTAATAACATTTGCCTACTACTATTGTGCATATTTCTATATTTCTCCTGTTGTAATGGAATACTTTATTTTACTGTTTTTAAATACTGATTCTAACTTACGACATGAATTTATTTTCCCTCTGGTTGTCTCTTACTAGTAGGTTCAGTTTTCACACTGCTGAAATACCATGTTTACTCTAGACAAGGTTACTTGGTCCTATTTAATTAGAAAGTACTAACTTTTACAAACTTTGCATGCAATCTGGGACCTTTAAAGAACAATTAAAATATGTTGTTCTTCTGTTGGTTTTGTATCTCATTTTCTCTTCAGTTGTGTACCAGATAAAGGTATGATTGACAATAAATTGTCCATTTTTGATAATTTGACTTTCAATAACTTTAATATTTGGAAAAACATTTTCTTGTTCTTTCTGCTCTACTGTGGGAGCACGTGTAGGAGGGTTTCTTTTTTTAAAAGAGTCTTGGCTCACACCGTTGCAATAATCAGAATCACTTTTATACCAAATATAATTAAATTTTTATTTCTTCAGTATCAAAATGGACAACTTTTAAACATGGGAGATTCCATTTCCTAACATAGTAAATGTTTATTTGTAGCTTCTATTAAATCCATTGTGTATGGCATCAAGTAATTGGTTTCTATTGTGCAAATTTGTGAGTCTTTACATGACTTCAGAACAAGCTGCATGGGTAGATACAGGATATTTTCTAAAAATGCACAAATTATTCATAACAGATAATGGATTAACACACTTTGGTGGTAAAACCTTCTTCTCAAAGAAAATATCTTCTATAATGTCTCATTTTAGTGATGTTATCTGCCCTCCAATCAAGTCAGTCTGCGGTTCTAGTGTTCTGCTTTATGTTAATAGTGAAAATTATTGTTCACATAGATGATGTGTTTTTCTTCCAGATCTACCCAGATGTATTCAATTCCTCTCTCTCCTCCATAGCAACCCATATATTTTTCATTTACTGGTACAGTAATTGATAGGAATGAAGCTATAAAATGTGAGAAAATTTCAGCCTGTCTGCTTACATAGAGTGATGTGTTAATTTTTTTCCCCATTTACAGAACCACTTCACTGTTTCTTAATATCTCACACTTTCCATAGTTTTTGCCCTTATAATATGAGGGATTATTTTTACTTCATGTTTACTGCTTCTATCGGAAACCTAAGATTGGGAAGTTTTAGCACAGTGTGAGACAAAGCTTGTTTAAGAGCTGGACACGCCTGTGAGTCTTTTAGCTGGGGAAAGAAAAGAAGCATGAAACATTCTCTGCCTTGTGGTCCAAAGGCAGAACTATAGATTCTAATACATTCTTTCTGTGCATATTTCACACCTATTCTCAGGCACATTCAAAAACCTTAACCCAAAGTGGAAAATCTGTCTTCTACTCGCTTAGGGGAAAATGATCTAATGATAACTTTAAAAAAATTTTTTATGGTGCTCAAAATGCATCTGTCAGTCATTAGTCACATACTGTTGGGATCCCTGTAAGTCAGGAGATCCACCACTCTTTCTATGAAAATGTTCTGATCATTTTCTTACAAATAAGTGTCATCTTTTAGTTAAGAGGTCTGGTCATCTAACAAACTGATGCTGCGTAAAAGGTCCCTTCATAACCACCTCCAAACTTTTGGTCTGTCACCAAGTGAATTCCAGAGCCTGACAAAGTACACATGTATTTATCAGTCTCAGGGAAAGTGGAAAGCAGCTTGTTTCTTCTGACCACAGCAGATACCAGAAGAGCCTTCCTCCAGTTCTGTGTGTTTTGAACTTTGAAACTGACACCCTTGAAACTGTGACACTCTTCTGAGCCTCTGCATTCAGCTCTGCAGACATCTTCCAGCCCAAACTTCTCACTTTCCAATGAGTTATTTTATCTCTTACTAGAGAAAATGTTATATGAAAATAAATGTTTATATCGGCCCTTCTTCATATATGAAGTTTCGGCTATGAAATGATACCTGAATACTTTGACAAAGATTATTTAGTGGTTTATTATCATACTTAGTAATGTGTAATATTCTATTCTCAATCTTTTCATCCTGGTTTTTTAATTTACCACAATTTGCCCCATGTATTTAGCTAACTGCTTTTCTGCGTGTGTGTGTTTAAAACCTAGGCATTAGAGCCTAAGCAACTTGCAGAGAAGTATTGTTTCCATGGAGCTTAGGTTTCAGCTCATTTTATCTCTTTAGTATAATAGCCTTTAATTTAAATAGACATTTTCCTATGGCTTGATATTGAAACAAGACATGTTTTTTTGTTTAACGTTGTTCATGAAAACAGTGGAAAAATGAGAGGATAGTTAACCTGGAAATTACTTTCTATTTTGTAATCGCATTTTGTTCAGCTAAAATAAGAATCATTTATTAAACCAGTTATTGTATTATGCTACATTGCCACACACAACCATTAGCATTTGCATAAACCAGATTACGTAGACTTGGCATATATTCTTTGTCACAGTGAGTTATTTATTAGAGGAAGCATCTGCTCTTTTTCATGGCCTGAATGTTGTATGAATGGGAAAGCATGTAATATGACTACAACAATCTAACTTCATTTGAAATTCTGAATATCTGCCAGATAGAATTATGAGAACTCTGTGTAAAATACAGTGATATGTTTCTGCTCCTGAGGTTAACACTGCATTCATTTTGCTCACAATTTACCCATATTTTCAGATATTTGTAGTTTAATCTACATTAGTGAGTTTTGTATTGTAAAGCTTTGTAGGAACCTCTGTCAGGGATTGACATCTGTACACTTTTCATATGAAATTTTAGATTCTATACAAGATATGTGGAAAATCTGCATTTGAAAAGAAGGGGATAAACCTACATTTGGGGTGCTATGTAAATAATGCTCATTTTTCCTCAAAGTTTGAAAAAGCAGATTTAACTTTTTTGAGTGGTTTCTGAAAAATTACACACCATCTTTACATTTCTAACAATATAAATATTCAGGACAACAAATCTAGCATGTTTTTTAAAATGAACATTTTTCTCAGCTCTTTGGAAGTCTTACTGAAACTTACTCATAAAGGCTGTGTTGGGTGCTAGAGAGAAAGAATTATTTCAGATAATTCTGTACATGTATTATTTCTACGACAACAAACCCACCGTTTCAGATGCTTGATGAGAGGGTAAAAGAGAATACCCTTTTAAAATCTATGTTATAAATACTTTGTGCAGACCAGAGAAGATCCTCCAATGTCATTACCCTTAAATGAGATTATTGCGGATTTTTCAGATTCTGTAATATATCATGAAGTGAACCTTATTATCTGTTCTATGACAAATTACATATTCAAGTGTTTCTACCTGTCATAACAATGAACATTTATCATAGTTTGACTCATGAAAAATGATTCTAATTACATGATACTGTAAAAATTACTTTGGTTAAATTATTAGTAATAGATAAGTGTTTTTATTAGCCATAAAATTATAGTAATATTCTTGATTTCTTTCAAAGGAGAGGCAGTCAAAATAAACATTTCACCATCTAATTGTGGTTTTGGGTTATGATGAGTTTCAATTGTTTTTCCTCAGTACAGTACTGTGACAAACTCACACAACACCTTTCAGGTTTGGGCATTCTCCCCAGCACCTTGCTGCCTGTCAAAAATCTATCCTAATTATCTTCAGTCGCTGGTCAGGGCTTCTTTCGTGCTTGAATACTTGATTCCTCTCAGCAGCCTTTGGTTATTTATCATGAATATTTCAGTGTGAAGTGTCCCAATCCAACAATGTTATACATCAGTCTGTTTGCAAACATCAAGAGGTATCTTTGATGCAAACACATTGAGACTAGATACGAGGAAGAATTTTTATAATGAGGGTGGTGAAACACTGGAACAGGTTGCTGAGAGTGGTGGTAGATACCCCATCACTGGAAACATTCAAGGCCAGGTTGGACGGGGCTCTGAGCAACCTGGTCTAGTTGAAGATGTCCCTGCTTATTGCAGGGGGATTGGACTAAATGACCTTTAAAGGTCCCTTCCAACCCAAACTGTTCTATGATTCTGTGACATAAATGGGATAAATGCAATAGTCATTGTTCACTCTTGTGGTAATCATCGGCTCTGAGTTGACGGAGTGTTTAGGACCAATAACTCTTCTAAAGTTTTATTAATAAAAGTATCATAGTACTCTCCTAAAGAACAACTACGCAGAATTTATCTCACTGTGATGAAAGAAGAGCCACTTGGGTTCTTCATGCTGGTCCTCTGGAATGCAGCAACCCAGAAGATAGATAAACCTTGGTGGATGTCAAGGGGTAGAATTAAATAGCAGAACTTCGTTATCTATATAAATGAAAAAGAAATTTTCTAAAGATGGCAGACATATTACATTCTTCCGTTCTACATTTATGAGAATATTTCTCCTTTCAGGTTTATTATTCAGAAAAAAAGAAACCTTGTGTATCTTACTTCCACTTCTTATGCTGGCAGATGATCAATAATTGTACCCATTAATTTTTCTTTTAAAAGTCTGAATTATCTGAAAATATAATTTAAGACCAGTGAAATTGCCCTCTAATCACTCTTTCTAAACCAATGTCCTTAACTTACATTTTCATGTATAAATATGCATATGGCATACGGGCATTCTTGCTCCCCATACTTCTAAAAAAATGCCTTAGGGCTAAAATGGCTATTTCTTCTAACCTTTGTAATTTTTATTAGGCATCTTACATAATGGCAAGGAAGTCATATATCAAAAGAGAGACTTAAGCTAATCCAGATCTAGTAAGTTTTCAAATAACAGGATATGGCGTGACCTTCAACTGTGAATAGCCTAGACTCCAGGAGGTCAAGACAACTGTTCATAAATTTAGAACTTATAAGTTAATAATTGCCTGATAAGACACAACATACGTACATGAATGATCACTGTGATGAATGTGATGAACGAGATGTAACACTACATCTTTAAAGAACAGTTTTTCTGCTGTTGCTCGTTTGGCAGTCATGCCTGACTCTGATGTGTTTTCCCATGTTCCAAGGAAGTAATAAAACTTCAGCTGACCTGATTTATATAGGACAGGAGATGGATGGTATGAAAAATTTTGAGTTAAATACAGATTCTACCTTGTCAGAATGTCAGTTCAGATTAGATGCCTGCTGACCCTCTATCATTTTATTCTTAGGTCATACAAGCACAAATTTTTATGTACTGCTAATATCTCAGTTCTTGAGCATGTATCATTCAGATTGATTCTTGTAAGGAATGTAAGAGTATCTGGAAGGCAGAAGCAAGAGTAGCTAGAAGCTTGGCAGAAACATGGAAAAAAGGCCTAACAACATCATCTGGTTTTGGAAGGTTTACTCGTGTCATGGAATGTTGTTTCACACTTGTATATTACCATTTGCTATTGCCATATAGATATTTTAGAAGCAAATTAATTCCCACTGATAAACANTTCTAGTCCTGTTTAGGCTTCAGATTACATATGATAGGTATTACACCATCAAGGATATGCTGAGAAGAGACCCAGCTGGCTGGAGGCCTCTGAGTAGTGGTCATGGGGTGTCCCTGGCACGTGCTCTGCAATTTCAGTCACATGTTGCTGTTTCTTTCTACAGGGCAAAAAACTAATTTATATTTTATCAGTATGGGAAAGTGTTCTCTAATGCTTTCCCAGTGACTCACCCACTCTTCTCTTTTTCTCTCACTTTTATTGTTTATGTATTTTTATTCTTTCCACAAAAAATATTTATTTTAATGTCCTGGCAGCCTGGCTCATGGTTTTTATGAAGTTGTGATTTCAAATAAGGACTAATTCTGACTTGATAGTGGTGGTCAGTTATGTGTCTCATATTCAACTTTTTGGAACAGTTTACAGAAATTCGAGCTTGAATAAACTCTAATTTTAAAAAAACCAACTCAGATTATTTTGATTTCAGGGCTAAAGATTATGCAGTTGAAATGGAAGAGTATTTCCTTAGAAGGTTTTACTATGCAGATGAAAATATCCAGGACATGTAGGATTACTGTAGAGTTACTGACTGCTCATTGCAGTGGGAGAAATGAGACAATAGAACTGATATTATTGAGAAGAATGTTGAAGAGCTTTTAATCTTAGCAAAAAACAGAATCACATTGCTTGATGCCTGATACTTGAAGACAATTTTATGTCATCTGCTAACATCTAACTTGAATTAGTTTAGAAGTTAAAAATTTCTAGAATAAGCTTAGTACCTGCAGAATGGAGAACACATTGCAGCAACCAGAAGACTACTTTACTCTTCTCCAGCAATGAGAAGTGTGTCTTTTTTTGCTACATATGCACTTTTTAATTAAGGTTTATCGTCTTCACATAATCAATTGATAGGATCCCCGACTTTTTAAAACATTAACAATTCTTTTTTTACTCTAACTTCTTTACGTTCTGCTTGGCATATTATTATCATATTTGCTTTATTAGGGAGAGATTTAGGGAGAATTTACGTGTCAGTAATTTACATTCCAACCATTTTCTCAATAACCCCATCATTTTAATTTATTCTTCTCCGACACTTACATTCTTGCAATGTTAATTACAGAATGTTGAATAACATTCAGAAAATCAAATTGAATACTAAGAGAAATTAGGAAAGGAGTAGAGTACAAAAGAGGGAACATTATGTCAGTATGAGTACTTGGTGAACCCTCGTCTTGAATGCCATGTGAAGATCTGATCCCTGTCACATAACTAAAGACTGAAAGGGTCAGGGGTGACAGGGATGATCAAAAGCCTGGAACAGCTGGGTAAGTAGATTAGAATTTCTTATTCCCTAAAGGAAAGGACAAGAGAAGTGTGCTAGAGGTCTGTGAAATCATGAGGAAAGGATAAGTAAAGAACAACCATTCCTTGCCTTCCAAAGTACAAGAATTAGCAATGTGAAACTTGGTAAGAGATAAAACAAAATGGGGTGCGAAAAGCGACATGTCCTTTCAAGGCAATTTGAGAGGGTAATTTTAGGAAGTTTAATTGGTGGCTGTACAAAACAAAGCCAGCACGTCTTGATTATCAGGTGAGAAACCCTCACAGGGTTGTAGGAGAGGTACTACTACATGCTTGTCCTGGTCCTGTGCTGGTCTCACTGTTCTCTAGGCCAGCACTGTTGCTGTCTTTATATACAGAACATTGGGTGACACAGACATAAAGTACGATCCAATGTCTTACATTTTGTGTATCAATTTAATGGTTTGTGTTGGTTTTGGGGGGGTTTTGTGGCTTTTTGTTTTGCTTTGGTTTGGGTTTTTTTTGGGTAGCTGAACTCAGGAACTGAGCAGGCTTTTACTTTAGTGTTTGCTGAACAATTTTAAGGCTGCAGTATTTCTTCATGGGCTTCTCTAGGCAGATTTACTATTACTATGGTTTCGGCATTCTGACCTAATCTTATAGAAACTTGCATGTACAAGGATTAAATTGAAGTCTGCTGTTTTAGTCATTGGTTTCGTAAATAATTTTTTGCCTCTGTCTTAACAGCAGACCTTAAATGGACAAGGTAGAAATGCCTTTTTATCAAGGTAGGAAGGAATCCTCCTCTTGTCCTGCAGCTGCACTTCAGCCATTTCGATGCCTCCACATTACACAATGCAGAGAAATATTTTCTATATTTATTGCAACAAAAAGGCATGAATGTAATACAGAGTTAACAGTGTTGTTATTTACAAATTACAAGGTTTCTCTAATTTAAACCTAAGGTTTCAACTCATGCACGTTTATTCCAGTAGTAAAACTGTGTATTTGTAAACTTCATGATCTCAGTTGTACTATTCCTAATATCTATGCTTCAGGGAATTGAGTGTATCCTCAGTAAGTTTGCAGACAACACCAAGTTGGGGGGAAGTGTCGGTCTGCTGGAGGGTAGGATGGCTCTGCAGAGGGACCTGGACAGGTTGGATCCCTGGGCAGAGGCCAACGGGATGAGGTT
>VWZZ01004205.1:104896-200278 GCA_013399095.1 Psophia crepitans | reverse complement strand
CCACAGGCTGCAGGAGAATCTCTGCTCCAGAGCCTGGAACACCTTCTCCTCCTCCTTCTTCAGTGACCTTGGTGTCTGCAAAGTTTCTCACATCTTCTCACTCCTCTCTCTAGCTGCAAAAGCTCCCATGGCTGTTTTTTTTGTTTTGTTTTGTTTTGTTTTGTTTTTTCCCTTCTTAAATATGTTATCACAGAGACACTATCGCTGTCACTGATGAGCTCAGCCTTGGCCAGCAGTGAGTCTGTCTTGGAGCTGGATGGCATTGGCTCTATTAAACACAGGGGAAGCTTCTAGCAGCTTCTTGCAGAAGTCACTCCTGTGGCCCTCCCTGCTACCAAAATCTTGCCATGCAAACCCAAAACAGTAGGATAAAGGTGGGTAGAACTGTTTCCTTTTTTTTTTTTTTTCATTTGGGTAGTCTGGAAAGAGCAAGTGAGTGATATATGCAGTGAATACTTCTTATGCACATACATCTGATACCATTCATTATTAACTTTTTAAACTTTCCCCAGTTGCAAAGATAGACTACTTTAATAAATTTTATTAACCCAAATGTAATACTAACCCATATGTTTAATAAAAGTAAATGTCAAATTAACTCTATTTACTTGTATTAAACAAACTTATAATTTCATTTAAAAAAAAGGTTAACTAATAAGGTCCGGTTTCTCTGAAGCAATGCTAATTTGCATGACCTATGCCCCTTTCACCATTATTAATGGTGATCCATATCAGCTATTCCATTATTCCTGACGTCAGGCTGAAAGCCTGTAACTACTGAGGTTACTCCATTAGCTTCCTTTTAGTCTTCTCAAATCTTATCAATATGCCAAGTTCTATTAAGAAACAGAACTATTTGTTGACATAACTTCTTGCCAGATCTTTTTAAACTCTTGGGTACAAATTAGATAGATCTGTTGATTAAAAATTTCTAGCTTTAGTAACTCTCATTTAACATTCCCTTTGGAAATTTTCATAGGAGCATATTTTCATCTGTGGTTCTGTTTGATATTTAGGGATAATATTTCACATGTCTATTGTTTTATAATATTATTTTTCCTTCCTACCACATTTGAGAGTAATGTGCTGTAATTCGGCTTATTCCATTGTCCATTTCTCCAACTCCTTTATGTTCTTGATGCAGCAGAGGTCTTGTGAAGAAACAGTATTACAATCATCATTAAAGATTTCTTCAGAATATGTATGCACAAAAGGCTGAATTGAGGTTGTACAAGCTGCGTCAATTCTTACATATTGCAGCACTAATGTACCTTCCTGTACAACCTTATCATTCCTCTAAGAGGTTTTTAGTATGTAATTAAGATAATTGCTCCCCATCATATGCTCCTCTGGATAACATCTCTGATAACATCTTTAACAATGAAATGGTATTCTTAAAATACTGTTATTTCTGAAGTTAAAGTACATGGGAATGGCTGATGCCACATGACCAGTTCATTATTCAAATACATGCAGGTCTCCACCCATCCGTATGTTCCAGTAAATATGTTTATGTTGCTAAAGTAATTCCACATTCCAAAGGAGTAACTTACATTTTTTTCTGCAAACTGAGAGAAAAAGGCTGCTGCTTGACATATGCTAAACATTTTCTGATGATTCATTACTTTTTATTATTATTATTAATTAAAGTACAGTTGAAAAGACTTAGCTTTCATGGGAGTTTTGGGCATTTTTTGTAAATGAGTGCTCATTAAAGTGCATGCATTCTGACCAACACAGTTTCATCCATCCCGATGTGATTACCATCTAGAATGATCTCATTATACACTTGACTGCATGCTGTCAGACAAAACCCCTTTCTCAAATCAAGACAATAATTCAAAGGAACGTAATTATTTTGAGGTATTTTGTCTTTTAAAGCCCATATGCAAATATTATTTTGCAGAATATGGGTTTTTCTTTGTAAAATGATTATTACTTGCAGCATCTTTCACAAATACTTCTGAGTCAGGGATGAAATATGCATAGATCAAGTATAATGTACTCATGTTGTAGTATGTAGTCTAGTAAGTAATCCTATGCATCAAAATGCTCCTGAAATTGCCTTACAATTGAGCAGATGTAAGTGATAGCACCTTTTGTAAGTTGCAATAGTTTAATAAATATATGAGGAATACTATTGCTATAAACTCCACCCTATTGCTAATATTAGTGGTAATAGTAAAACTTCATCTTACCATGAATTTGTTTACACTTTACATGCATCTGGTATATTCTAGATGAATATATACTTGTGTAACGGTATAGCACTGCGTGGAGATCTTCAGTAGGCATTTAGCTAATATCATATGTCTCCTGGTGCACCTGTGAATTTTCTACAAACCTTAAATTGAATTTTCTACAAAGCTTTTCAAGTTGAATCTTACTCCATATTAGAACTTGGGAGGAACCAGTTGTCTTGTCTTCATCCTTTCTATTCTGTTATACTTAAGACTTTACATATTGTCCTATTTTGCTTTAAGATGAAACTGAATCCTAAAATTTGAGAGATCCAGTGCTCAAGAGTTAGTGCTTCACTTGACATATGTCTCTAATGCAATAAAGTTCAAACACAGTTAAAAAAAAGCTAAACTGGTTTTGAAAAGCATTGTAGATGTAACAGAAAATGCAATATAAATGTCAAATCACACAAAGAACTCAGCTGTCTTTTGTGGAAGATGAATTTCTCCACCATTTGGTCTCTCAGTTTCAGATGATAAAGTTGCTCAACTCTGAATGATTAATCATTAGACACCACAGTATACATATCTTAGGATCACCTAGCCATTATGAGCTGTTGCAGAAAGTTATGATATTAACAATGCTACTGACTCCTGCTCCTTGTTCAGTTTTTCAGGCTTTTTTTGATATTTTGTATTAAAGGTTGCAAGTTTAATACAGTTTAGTAAGGAGTGGTTTGTGATGTAGATGGTGAATAGGTGTGTAGTCTACAGATGCCTTGTAACACAGTTATTATTATGTGATTGCCCTCAGTGTAGGTATTAGATTTGATGTCTTGGGCAATCCCTTCTGTTTCTACGTCCCATATCAGGGACTTCTCTGGGATGTGGGGGATCATGCTGAGAACCCTACGTTCCAGAGTATAACGTGAGTGACCAGATCTGTACCATGTGATATGAGAATGCTATTCAGCACTGGGCCCATGTTTTGCACTTATCTGTGTCCCAGCTCCATGTCAGACCACGTTATATAAACTCAGCCCCTGACCTGCTCTGTCAGAATAGTGTTGAGCTCCAGGAAGACCCGTGAACTGAATGATCAAAAGATCAGGTCTGTGGGATACCTGCCCTGCAGCCTTTGTCTTGTTTTTCCCATTAGTCTTTCTTGCAAAAGAATTCCATACTGCTCTGAGAATTATTTCCGATTAAAATATCTGAAAAATTATACATTGCCCCCCACCCCCCCCAAAAAAAAAAGTTTTCATTAATCAGGTTTATATGGTGAAAATAATTTGTCAAAAAATTCACAAACAGCTATACACTGCATTCATACGTCGGTTTGGTGGCTCTGCTAACAGGCAGATACCGGGGTCTCTGGATCATAGCTCTGCCTGCTCCCCGGTCCCTGTTTTCTGTCATTTCTTCTCTGTAGGGATCATCTACTGCCACACGGTTACTGTGCTTTTTCAAATAATGTAGTGAAGAATCACTGACTTTGATATGAATGCAATTAATAACCTTGCTCCTATTTCTATAGTTCTAGTAGACCTAGCATAGCAGTATCTCCTCCCTCTACCTACTGCCAAACTGTAGAATTCTTTTTGCTTATATCATCCAGCAGGAGCAGGGAGGTGATTGTCCCCCTGTACTCAGCCCTGGTGAGGCCGCACCTTGAGTACTGTGTCCAGTTTTGGGCCCCTCACCACAAGAAAGACATCGAAGCCCTGGAGCGTGTCCAGAGAAGGGCAACGAAACTGGTGAAGGGGCTGGAGCGCAGGTCTTATGAGGAGTGGCTGAAGGAACTGGGCTTGTCTAGTCTGGAGAAGAGGAGGCTCAGGGCAGACCTTATTGCCCTCTACAACTACCTGAAAGGAAGTTGTGGTGAGCTGGGGGTCGGCCTCTTCTTGCAGATAACTAGTGACAGGACAAGGGGAAATGGCTGCAAGTTGCGCCAGGGGAGGTTCAGGTTGGAGATGAGGAGAAAATTCTTCTCGGAAAGGGTGGTCGGGCATTGGAACGGGTTGCCCAGGGAGGTGGTGGAGTCACCATCCCTGAGGGTATTTAAGGAAAGGTTAGATGTGGTACTTAGGGATGTGGTTTAGTGGGTAATAGGTGGTGGGAGGATGGTTGGACTAGATGATCCTTGAGGTCACTTCCAACCTTAATGATTCTATTCTATTCTATTCTATTCAATCAACTGAATATGCAGACTAACAATTTTATTTCAGCATTGACCTAAATCAGGTCTGAAATACTATATTTTAGGATAAAAAAAAATCATACCCATTTACTTCTCCAGTAAATAGCAACTTGTGTGGTAATTTTGTGAAAAATTTAAGTTATTGTATTGAACATTTCAATACCTTTAATCGTGTTCTACTGGGAACTCACTTTTTTGAGAGAATATTATATGATTTATGAGGGTTTTTTAATAAACTTTTCTAGTAACTTTAGTACATTTGGAAAGCGGAAATCTTGGCATAGCTTGCTAAATTTTGTTAAAATCAAAATATTTGCGAAAATATTAAGCAATTACTAAAATAAACGATTTTTGTACATAATGAACAGATTTATTTGTTTTATTCAGTGTCAGAGATGATTCAAAAATAGAAAAACATTGATTCCTAGTGAAGGTAATAAGTGTTGCTTCTCTAAAAAAAAAAAGAGATTTTCCCTCCTGTTCTATTTGAAGTTGAATAGAAAACACTCATTTACTTCAATTTGCTTCTGTCTCCCTTTCTGCATCTGCTAGTCCTGATGGCAGTATGGCAGTATGTAGCTTGCTGCCAAAAAGTTTCCTTCTATTACTTTACAGAGATTTCATTTTTGTTCTTTTTATACCAATTTCATTTTTTTTTGCCACCTCAAAAGGAAATTTGAAGTGCGTGAGAGATGCAGGATTTTGATGTATATCAAAATAGGATGGGAATGGGCTTGTATTGCCAATCCACAAACATATAGATGTGGCATATCGTTACTTGCAGCTAACAACACAATGAGATATAAAATAATAAGATACAATACTGTAGAAGATATCAAAGTAGTATTTTTTTTTTATATGACATCAAATATGGCAAATTTGGGAGAATCCATATGAATGAATACACAAAATGAAAAAATATTTTCACACTCAGTTGCATTATTGTTTTGAGAAAGCAGGAAATGTCTTCAGAAGGACAATTTCGTATTTTTTGCTCCAGGGCAGGGTGTATTATTCTTTCTATAATACAACATATCATATCATTGTGTGCAGTGGTATCTGTTCTGGATGATGATATTAAAACAGTTGTTAGTAAAAATGCTCCTTCAACTCTAGCTCCAGCTGTTCCCTCGTTGTCCTTTTTCTTTCGTATGTCATTCCCTCTCTGCTGGAATATACTTAAATAATAGAGTAAAATTAAAACTAGTTTCTTACCAGCGGTGTTAGGATTTAAATGAAATTTTTCTCAGAGAACATTTTCATTATTTTGACATCCATGTTTGTCCTACACTATAAAGAAAAAATATCAAAACTTTCTGTTAATATTGTGTAAGTAAAATCTGCAAAAAAATACTTTTTCTGATCCATTATATAGGTTGTCTTTCAGAGTTTGTCTCATCTAACCTGTAATAACTTGAACAAAGATTTGCCACTGATAAATTTAGCAAAAGCATTAAATGCCTTGTGAAGCTATTGCAAACAAAAAGCAATAAATTTTACAAATTGCTTCTCCAATTGCTAGATATCAGCCTGATAAACACAATATGGAATTAATTGGTGACTCATATTCTAATGGAATTATGAGATTTGCAGTACAAAGTTGTTGGTGGTTAGGAGTTCTGGCAGTAAGAGTGAGGGCAATTCTGTGAATCCTGCCTTTTGTTTTGGCTAAATACTTAACCTATGTTCCAGTGTAATTTAACTGTAATTCTTTGGTGTAGTTTAAGACTTGAAGTTATGGAACATTGAATAGCTTCAAGCCATATTTTTCTCCATAAAACTTGGCAAAAAAAGCCTATTTTCACATAATTATGATCCCTCTTTTGGTATTAATGTTGGGATCAGCTACTTAATTTCTGACCCACTGTGCTGAAATATTCCTTCTTGTCTGAATATGCTGATTTGGCTCTGTGTCAGACAGACAGGCCAAAGCTGCATGGTCTAGAAACCATGATCTATTCATTTGCTATCAGTAGCAAATACAAATACCATAGCTCTTCAATATACGTAAAGTTTTGTGCTATCTTTATCATTCCTTTATATAGCTAACTGCAGCTCTGAAAAATTCCAAAGATCTAGCCAAACTCTATATCTGGACCCTATAAGAAATGTAGTAGGTTGCATTAGTGGGAACGCTTAATAGGAGGAATTTTAAGAAATCTGCAGAGTTAGCTTGTGGATCTTAGAAAACCTAAAACCAAAACAAGATAAAACCACTGAGGAAAACTGCACATGGTGACAGTAACTAAATTAAATACCCTGTAGTGTATAGAAGATTCTAAACACTCAGAGCAGAAGTTATGTAAAACCTGCTTTGTCAGTCAGAAGGTAAGCTTAATAAAGCAGAAATGTGTAATTCTGTTATAACATAATTTCCTCTAAATTGTAGCAGATAGAAAATAAACTAATACAAGAATATTAGTAAACAGGATAGAATTTGAGTATTTTTCAGAAGAAGATGCTAAGTATAAATAAAAATACGTAAAAGAAATATATGGCAAAATTGGTTTGGCATGTTAATTATAAAAAAAAGATAATTTGGAAATAAAAAATACTATCAAGTGTTTGGGGGTTTTTAGTTACTAAAAACTCTAATGCTGTAGTGCCACAAATTATCTGTTAATGGTTGGAAACTGTACTGTGTTATTCCAAAATTATCCACAGTATTTCCTTTATCTTTCTCAGATCATTTAGACTTTATCAGGAGAATATATTGGACGAGGTAGCTGGTCCAATCTGGTACAGAGGTTTCCATACTGCTTTCAAAATGAACAGCAAACTTTCAGAGTGAAAGTTGAGCTCACTGAAGTCACTCAAAAATTTAGATACTTTAAATAATTGGGTACCGAAACATAATTTCTAACACTCTAACTTTAAAACATTTTGGTTAGGTCTTTGACTTCAGTGTTCTGATAAAGAGCTTTATTAACTAATTGATACTTTAGAAGAACTGAAGATCATGAAAATATAGTTTTATCCATAAATGCATTTCATTGCAACTAAAGATAGATGCATATTGGAAGGTTTATAGTCAAGACTGCTTAAATTATTTATTAACTGAACTTGATCCTTGGGAGTATGGCTATTATCAATGTTATTTAAATGATTTGACAGCACTTACTCTCATCACCTTTTGCAGTTTACATTCTGAGGTAATTTGAAAATGTACCCTAATTCATTAATCATGTATTTCTTTTGCAATAGTAGACTACTTTCTCTGCACAGCACAATTTGGTTATTCTGTTTGGATTATAGGAGAAGCCTTGTGAAATACTAAGACATCCATGTGATAGCTTTCAATGGCCTCTCACTGATGAGTTAAATTTAAAAATAAGCACAGACATCCCCAGTAAGTATCGTTCTTTTTTGGAGGATTTTTTTTTTTTTACAAGACTACTAGGCATTCCAGTTTTTAGTGAGTAACTGAAATAAATACAAATATTTTGGCACCTGTAACTACACCCCATGCTTTTCATTGAACTTCCAGAAGCACGACGACTACATGCTGAGACAAGGAAAATGTAGAAATCTATGAAATATCTGTCATAGACAAGTGCAGCCATTCCACTATAAACCTTTTAAACATGGAAAAGCCAACAAAAAACCCATTTCACAAAAAAAAATAAAATATGGAAACTGTGTAGCATTGTTTTTGAATGCTCAATTAGACATCAACAGCTTGCAGAGGCAGTCTCAAAAGGTTACTCAGGAAATGGTGGAAATAACCGATCATCTCTCATTAGTACTTAATGAGAGATGTTTTTCCAGACAGTTGCCTGATACTACAAGGGTTATGCAAGCTTGAAGCAGTTCCAAAGTCTATTTGTGCAGGTGGGTGATTAGAGGAAATAAAAAGTTGATAACAGTCATGCCCAACTCTCCTGGAAGATGCAGAAACAACTAAGCAGACCCCCTGCTGCCACTTGGAATGCACTTCACTGGTAATTAATTCCAAACACAATCCTGAAATAGCTGCCACATCCAAGACTGGGCCAGTTATAGCTCCAAGTGCTTTCAATGAGACAGTTGCAGATACATATTTACAATCCTACAAAGAACAATGGTTATTCAGGTTTAAGTGTGTGGGAAACAAAACAAAATCAAAAGAGCAAATTCAAAGACTTTAGTGCAACCATTCTCTCTATGTATCCAGTGTAGCTACCTACTGATTCTATTATTCAGTTTTCCATCTGCTCTTTTGAAATGTCTGTTGTAATGTTCGTTCCTTGAAATCCTGAAATACATGATTGTCCTTATCTGTAGTTTGTAGATTTATGCCATGTTGAATAGTCATGTAGGAGAGAAGATTTGCTTTGAGGATTTAGTCAAGTTAAAACAATTTTAAAGCTGAATCCCATACTATGGAAAATTGCCTAGTCCTTCAATTTGGACTACTATATAACGTGAACGTTTTTGTTATCTGCCTGACAAAATGGGAGAATTTCTAATTTCCCCCCCTGGATTTCTGTATGAACTGCAGCCTGGCTTAATTTACTGTGCAATTGCTGTGAATCTTTGCAGTGGGTCCACCACTTACAGGAGACATCACATTTTTACCATGCATGCTGTCCAGTAAATCTTCGTAACTCTCTCACTGATGAGTATCTTTGCAACTCAGATCAGGGAAAATCCTACTATTTTGTGACCTGTTCTGCTCAGTTTTGGGTCTTTGTGAGTTTGTTCGTACTTGTTGGCTTGGGCTCCTGCCTTGCAAGTTTACTGCTGGTGGAATCCAGCAGCCTAGATTGACCAGCAATGAATGTACTGAGCCTAAGTAGTGCTGTCTCCACACAAAATGTTCAGCTATATTGTTTTAAGACTAGCACTGAAATCTGTCTGTGGGTATGTTTTAGTGTCATGAAGTGATTCTCCTTGCTCTGCCTCAGGAAGGGTTAACCATGTTTTAATGAGCCCTCTGTAAGCTTAAGGAAGATCACTGTGCCCAAATTCTCTTTACCATAAGGAAGAGAATTCAAATGATTCTTCCTGTGGGTCTGGGTCACTCTCTCTTTTTAGATAAAGCTCAGCAATGGCAGAAAAGATGCCCTGGAGCATAATCTGGGCAAGTTTATTGGTCTTTTGGTCTTCCCCTCAGCGTAAGGATATTAGCATATTCCTGATAAAACTTCCATATCTTTGGTTGGTAGTGATGAACTTGCAAAGACAGGTCCGAAAGCGATCAAAAGGAACTTCAGGGCACTGGAGCGATTGTTAAGGATCAGGAGCACAGGTAGTGTTTTCCTCAATCCCGTCAGTGACAGGGACGAATATGGAAAGGAGCAGGAAAACCCAGCTGATCAACGTGTGGCTCAGAGGCTGGTACCATCAGCAGGATTTTGGGTTTTTTGATCACGGAGAGGTTTGCACAGCATCAGGCCTGCTGGTGACTGATGGAGTTCAGCTATCTCAAAGGGAGAAAAGGATTCTCGCTCATGAGTTGATGGGATGCATTGAGAGGGCTTTAAACTAGAATCAAAGGGGGAAGAGGACACAACCAGGCTTACCAGAGAGGAGCCTCGAGGTGGCATGCCAATGATAGTGGCGAAATCGAAAGCTGAGCTCAAGTGCATCTACAAGCAAGCAGCTTGGGCAACAAACAGGAGAAGCTGGTAGCCATTGTGCAGCAGGGTAGCTGTGACTTAGTCACCATCACAGAAACGTAGTGGGATGACTGTCATGACTGGAGTGCTGCAACGGATGGCTATAAGCTCTTCAGAAGGGATAGACAGGGATGGAGAGGCAGTGGGGTGGGTTTGTCTGTTAGGCACTGTTTCAATTGTGTAGAGGTCAGTGATTGTAATGATAAAGTCCAATGCTTATGGGTAAGGATGAGGGGAAAGGCCCACAAGACAGATATCCTGCTAGGAGTCTGTTACAGACCACCCAACCAGGATGAAGAGGTAGATGGAAGTATTCTACAAGCAGCTGGCAGAAGTCTCAGTCGCTAGCCCTTGTTCTCATGAGGGACTTACAACTTGCCAGATATCTGCTGGACATATAACATAGCAGAGAGGAAATAGTCTAGGCGGTTCCTGGAGTGTGTGGAAGATAACTTTGTGACACAGCTGGTAAGTGAGCCTATCAGGTGAGGTGCCTCGCTTTACCTGCTGTTTACAAACCAGAGAAGGACTGGTGGGAGATGTGGTGGTTGGAAGCCATCTTGGGCTTAGCGTCCATGAAATGACAGAATTTTCAATCATTGGCAAAGTAAGGAAGGGGATCAGCAAAAACGCTACCATGGACTTCCGGAGGGCAGACTTTGGCCTGCTCAGGACACTGGTTGAGAGAGTCCCTTGGGAGACAGTGCTGAAGGGCAAAGGGGTCCGGGAAGGCTGGGCATTCCTCAGGAAGGACATCTTACAGGCACAGGAGCGGGCTGTGCCTATGTGCCATTAAACGAACCAGCAGAGAAGACGACCAGCCTGGCTGAACAGGGAGCTTCTGCTGGGACTCAGGGAAAAAAGGAGAGTCTGCCACTCTTGGAAAAAGGGTCAGGCAACTCAAGAAGAGTACAGGGATCTCGCTAAGTCATGCAGAGGGAAAATTAGAAAGGCAAAAGCCCAACTAGAGCCCAATCTGGCCACTGTTGTAAGGACTAACAAGGAATGTTTTTACAAATACATTAATAACAAAAAGAAGGTCAGGGAGAATCTCCATCCTTTATTGGATGTGGAGGGGAATATGGCCCCTAAGGATGAAGAAAAGGCTGAAGTACTTAATGCCTTCTTTGCCTCAGTCTTTAATAGTCAGACCAGCTGCCTCCAGGGCATTCATCCCCCTGAGCTGGAAGACAGGGACAGAGGACAGAATAAACCCCCCATGATCCAGGAGGAAGCAGTTCACAACCTACTATGCTACCTGGACACTCAAAAATCTATGGGGCTGAATGGAATCCACCCTAGAGTACTGAGGGAGCTGGCAGAGGAGCTTGCCAAGCCACTCTGCTTAATTTATCAACAGTTATGGTTAACAAGGGAGGTCCCACATAACTGGAGGCTTGCCAATGTATGCCCATTTACAAGAAGGGCCTGAAGGAGAATCTGGGAAACTGCAGTCCTGTCAGCCTGACCTTGGTGCCAGGGAAGGTTATGGAATAGTTCATCCTGGGTGCGCTCACCAAGCATGTGCAAGATCAGGCCAAATCAGCATGGGTTCATGAAAGGCAGATCCTGCCTGACCAATCTGATCTCCTTCTATGACCTGGTGACCCACCTAGTGGATGAAGGAAAGGCTGTGGATTTTGTCTAGGTAGACTTCAGTAAAGCCTTCGAGATGGTCTCCCACAGCATTCTCCTAGAGAAGCTGGCAGCTCATGACATAGACGGATGCACTCTTCACGGGGTAAAAAACCATCTGGAAGGCTGAGCCCAGAGAGTAGTGGTGAACAGAGTTAAATGTAGGTGGTAGGGCCAGTCGCAAGCAGTGTCCCCCAGGGCTCAGTCTTGGGGCTGGTCTTGTTTAATATCTTTATCAGTGATCTGGATTAGGGGATCGAGTGCACCCTCAGTAAGTTTGCAGGTGAAGCTAAGTTGGGAGGGAGTGTCAATATGCTTGAAGGTAGGAAGGCTCTGCAGAGGGATCTGGAGAGGCTGGATCAATGGGCCAAGGCCAACTGTATGAGGTTTAACAAGGCCAAGTGCTGAGTCCTGCACTTGGGTCACAACAACCCCAGGCAACGCTACAGGCTTGGGGCAGAGTGGCCAGAAAGCTGCCTGGAGGAAAAGGACCTGGGAGTGCTGTTTGACAGCCAGTTGAACATGAGTCAGCAGTGTGCCCAGGTGGCCAAGAAGTCCAATAGCATCCTGGCTTGTATCAGGAATAGTGTGGCCAGCAGGAGCAGGGAAGTGATCATCGCCCTGTACTCATCTCTGGTGAGGCCGCACCTCAAGTACTGTGTTCAGTTTTGGGCCCCTCACGACAAGAAGGACATTGAGGTGCTGGAGCGTGTCCAGAGAAGGGCAAAGCTGGTGAAGGGTCTGGAGCACAGACTGATGAGGAGCAATTGAGGGAACTGGGGTTGTTTAGTCTGGAGGAGTCTGAGGGGAGACCTTACGACTCTCTACAACTGCCTGAAAGGTGGTTGTAGTGAGGTGGGTGTTGGTCTCTTCTCCCAGGCAACAAGTGATAGGACAAGTGGAAACAGCCTCAGATTGCTTCAGGGGAGGTTTAGATTGGATATTAGGAACTATTTCTTCACTGAAAGGGTAGTCAGACATTGGAACAGACTACTCAGGGAGGTGGTGGAGTCACCTTCCCTGGAAGTGTTTGAAAAGTGTGTAGACATGGCTCTTCAGAACATGGTTTAGTAGACATGGTAGTGTTGGGTTGATGGTTTGACTTTATGATCCTGGAGGTCTTTTCCAGCCTTAAAGATTCTACAATTCTATGATTATCCCCAGAATCAGAAAATACTGGCTTATCTATCATTCCAGTGTGGTCCTAAGTGGCAAGTCTTTCATTCCAGCTACGAAGATTTTTAAAGGACTATATGATTGTTCCCCCATTATTGCAGAGCACTAAAATTTAGTTCTTATGATACCATCCGTGATGGGACCTACATTAACCTGTTCATTTCTTAGCCAGTCAATGAAACTAGCCCTTCTGGTGGCCATGGCCTCTGCAAAGAGATGAGTGTAAATTCAGTCACTGGTGACTGATCCTCCAGAAACAGTACTATTTCCATATTATCTCTTTTTGTACTCTTCCAAGTTTCCTATTACGGTTATGATTGATTTCTGTTCCGTTCAAGAAATTATTAGTATTACCATGTTCTTTTCAGAGCTTTGTGCCTCCATATAACACATTTGATATTAAGAGGACATGTAACTTTGCAGACAAAGGCATTCCAACATTTTTTTCTAGACAGATCCAAAGCCAAAGAAGTTGCCAGAAGGGTGAGTGTTTCTGCAGTAGTTTTCTGATAGCCTAGCAAATTGAGTCTGCTATAACTTAGGTATGTCTTGATACCACACTAAAAAGCATTTTGATTCTAGATAACACTGAGCCATCTGGAGCTTCATTCACATTTTTGCATTATCCTGATGCTGAGGTGTCCAAGAACAGATGCAGGGTTTTGGTCTATCTTCAAATAGTTTGAAACATTGCATTAAAGCTCCCACACTGAGCAGAGCTTGAGGAATAAAAGGAAGTTATTTACTAGTAATGGGGTGCCTTTAAGTTGTTGTCTATATATGTATGCACATGTATCTATATATATTTATGCATATGTGCAAATTCATTTTCCACCCTTTTTCTTTTTCCTGGAATTCCAGTATACAAATCTCTCCAAGCCCTGTGGTTATAGTGTAAAGCTCTACAAGGTCATAATGATTAGGTTTTGTGCTTTAAGCATTTTGTTCATGTCTAGTATTATATTTTCAGAGGTTTTAGAATTTTGTGCGTGTGTATATATGTACATTCTTTAGATGTGTAGCATATAATCTAGTTCTAGATTATTACTGGTCCATACCTCTAAAGTTAAATATATATTTATTCTGTTCTTATACCAAATTGTAAATCTGAGCATATAGTATTTAAGTGACTCCACAAATAATTGCAATGTGGAAATAAAATAGACTGAGTATACATTAGCATTTTGGTTCAGAGCACTGAATGTGAATTTGAAATAAATAGGAGTTCCCAGTTACTACTCAGTGCTTCAGTCACAAGATGGTTTTGGAGCACATAAACCGGAATTGGTTTTGATCTGAAGTTCCATTTCAGATGGGCATCAAAATTATGGGGTCCTTCTGGAAAATGTGAGGTACATATATGGTGGGGGCATTTGGTAGAATAAATAAGATGCTATATAATCCTAAAAATTCAAACCCACATATATTCTACATGGAGTGTCATGAGGATCAACTGCTTTGATCTGATTTATTGCCATTACACTAAATTGTAGAAATAGCTGATGTAATAGCTAATATAGACATAACTAGATTTTGAAAAGGACGCTAGCATGTTTCTGTAGTGAAAGTGGAAAACTACACAGTAACTGTGTGTTCCATTGTGAAGATTTATTTCGGAGGTGAAATCTAATTATAAAAATATTTCTGGAATATGGGCTGACTTTTGGCTTTTGATATTTCACTTGCTAAGATGTGGTAGGAAGTGTTCTGCTTGGTATATTTGGTATCTGCCCAGTAGTTAATATTGTGGTATTATATACATATAGTGCCTTTTCTTTGAGTACATTATGAGATTATCATCTATTAGAAAAGTTCCAGTGAGCAGTTTGTCCTCACAGTACATGGATATTGGGATGAAAATTTTGATGAAACACTTGCTGAACTGTGGTGATATGGTCTATTACTATCCCATAAGGGCATTTTTGTCCATGCAGAGTACTGTATGAAAGAAGACAACACTAACTGACTACTGATGTCACACAGCACAGTAAAAGGCAAAGTTTCCAGTGAATGATTTTTTTTATAGCTTCAGTTAAACAGTTAACATTTTTATGCTTTTGCTTGTCATCTTAGTAGATGATAGCAGTAAAAGAACACCATATTTTGCTCTTACAGTGTACTGAAAAAAAACAATATTCACTTTCATTTTGCTCTCTCCAGACTCAAATCTGAATGATCCTTAAAAGTTTAAAGCAGTCACCATATACATGCATCCCTTGCGTTACCCTCTTTGGCTGACCTCCTGTTGTCCTGTTAACCTCAGAAAAAAGCTTGCTATATCCTTGGAGCACTGAGATGGCATTAGTTAACTGTGCTTTGGCAGTTGTCTCTTGCCCTGTTTGTCTACAAGAGAAGTGCCTGAGCTAGATAGCTCAGGCTTTGTTTAAAAGTAATGCATATCTTGGTATCATCAATGAAGTTTAGGGCTTGTTCCTCTGACCTAATATTTATTCAGTATAACACATCTAAATATAGAATATATTCTAAAATATAATTAATACTATTTTAAGTGGTTTTCATTGACTTAAAGAGGAGTGAGCGCGTTCACTGAAATGTAGCTGAGTTTAAAGAAATCCCACCTTGCAAGTCTGAAGATCAGTTTCTGAATCGCTCAAGACTTTGAGAACAAATTAATACCATATTGGATAGACATACAAAACATATTACATAATGTCATTTTCATTTTATTCAGAAATTCTTTTTTGTACTGAAAGACTGCATTGTGCATGAATCATGGAATACTTATGTCAGTCACAGTAGATCAACTTTTCTTCCTATGAAAGGATTAATTATGATCTTAATTCTTATAGATCTTCTATGTGAGGCATGAGGTTAGTGTACATTCACAGTTAAAAATTCTGTGAACAAGATACTCATATTAATTAGGCTTCAATAACATTGAACTGGATAATATGTGAAACAACACTATGTGCAAAAAGCAATTTTTTTTTTGCAATTGCATTATATATGACAATGTGGTGAAAAATAGATTTTGTGATGTGTTTGTCTTGCTGCTCTCTTCTTCCCTTAATGTTCTTATAAAAAGGTGCTGTAAAAGATAAACATTTCCCATATGAAATAATTTTAAAACTCTTAAATTCATAGATTTCAAAAACCCACAGTTATGTGAGTTCTTTTCAATGCTATTCAATTTCTTTTTAACATTTTTCTGTAAGAATATATAAAATAACTGTTGGTGAAAGATAAAATAACTGGAATAGACCAGTATTTCTGATGCATTTCTGGATTTGGTGGAGTTGATTCAATATTAATAGGTTTTAGTGTAACTGAAATCAAGCCACCTATCTATAATCAAAGTGTGTAGCTCTAATTTAAATAATCATAGAATCATAGAATATCGTGAGTTGGAAGGGACCCATAAGGATCATTGGGTCCTGGCTCCACACAGGACAGAGAAAAAATCAGAGCATACAACTGAGAGCATCATCCAGACGCTTCTTGAACTCAGTCAAGCTCGGTGCTGTGACCACTTGCCTGAGGAACCTGTTCCATTTTCCGACCACCCTCTCGGTGAAGAACCTTTTCCTGATATCTAACCTAAACCTCCCCTGACACAGCTTCATGACATTCCTGCAGGTTCTGTTGCTGGCCACCAGAGAGAGGAGATTGGCGCCTGCCCCTTCATGCCCCCTCGTGAGGAAGCTGTAGGCCACAATAAGGTCACCCCTCAGCCTTCTCTTCTCTAGACTAGACCAAGCGACTTCAGCCTCTCTTCACATGTCTTCCCCTCTAGACCCTTCACCAACTTAGTTGCCCTTCGTTGGACACTCTCCAATAGCTTTATGTCCTTTATGTACTGTGGCACCCAAAACTGCACATAGTACTCAAGGTGAGGCCGCACCAGCACAGTGTAGAGTGGGACAATCACCTCCCTAGACCTGCTGGCAATGCCATGCTTGATGCATCCCAAGATATGGTTGGCCTTCCTGGCAGCATGGGCACACTGCTGGCTCACGTTCATCGTGGTGTCAGCCAAGACTCCCAGATCCCTTTCAGTGTGGCTGCTCTCCAGCACTTCAACCCCCAGTCTGTATGTACAGCCAGGGTTGCCCCTTCCCAGGTGCAGAATCCGGCACTTGGTCTTGTTAAACTTCATACTGTTGGTGATTGCCCAGTTTTCTAATTTGTCCAGATCTCTCTGCAAGGCCTCACAACCCTCAACGGAGTCCACAGCTCCTCCCAATTTAGTATCATCTGCAAACTTGCTCATGATTCCTTTCAGTCCCACATTCAAGTCGTTTATGAAAATGTTAAAAAGAAGTGGCCCCAAAATGAAGCCCTGGGGCACCCCACTAGTGACTGGCCGCCAGCCTGATGTAACCCCATACAATGCTAGTGTGGCTTGAGAGTAAAAAGATTTTTTTTTAAATGGTGCTTGGAACAACTGACCTTCAGCTTTCAAGCAATGAAATCATTTGTAATTACAGCCTTTTGATGCAAAAGGAAAAGATTAACATGCATAGGCAAGTTGTATGAAGCACTAGTGTGACCACTGTAGATACCGAGTCTGCTTCTACTGTAAATATTTAAACATTTGAGAAAAGTAGCAAAGTGAATTTTAAGAGGTATTAAAATTTTGAGATTAATATTAAGATGTGGAAATCTGTCTAATCCTGTGAGAGATTTAATAATTACCATCTTTTTTCATGTGTCCATAAGACACTTAGTAGTAAATGTGATCATGATGGCCTTGTAACCAACAAAGCAAATTTGTAAGATTTGCCAGGATGTAAAGCAGCATAGTTTTTTATAGTTCACACTAGATGAGTCCAGACAATCCAAAACCTGAGTTTATCTAACCTTTAAAAACTATTTTGGTTATTCTGGCCATAGAAAAAATAACATAGTATATATTCTCTATCCTATTCTATTTTCTTTGCATTGAAACAAAGGAGATGAAGGTTGGAAAGTCCTCAGTAACCATTTTTGAAAATTAGAATAAGCTCCAATTACATAATCCTTGTGACAGTTTCTCATGTATGATGGAAGCAGGAAGGAATACTGTTAGCACATGCTGCAGTTCATTAGTTTTTAGCTGCCAGTTGATTGCTGGAGCCTGATGTTATCGGATTTGTACAGGAATGTCTCTTAGCTTATTGCAACCTGAGCCAGAAACTAGAAGAGAATGACAGCCATAAATACTTCTCTGTTGGCCCCATCTGTAGCACCTATCAGAAACTCAGCATGGGAGATAATCTTTCCTAGGTAAATTTGGTAGGTTCTCAAGTTTCCAAGTTCCTTTCACCATGATATGTTCCACTGAAACTTACAGTAGTACCATTATGGTAACCTAAAGGGAAAAGAAAAAGATATTGGCTTTAGTTTTGTTACCAGAGAAAGAGAAAAGAGAAAATTAAAAGATCATTTAATCAGAAAAGAAAACATATTCAAATCTATTCTTAATGAAACTATGAGTTCTGTCAGAAAAGTTGCCCAAATTGGTTTCAGGAACTAATTTGATGGTGATATTTTCTCTCTGATGGAGCAGAACCAGGTAGTAAATCATTATTGGTTGGCTAATGGGAACACCCTACTGTGAAAATAAACAGCTGTCCACACTAAAGAAATTGTTTACAAGAAACCGTTACATGTCAGACACTTCGTTCCCTTAAGAAAGCAGCAAAGGCATGAAATACTGAGCAGGTGATTTTTTTTTGGGATGTTTATTTCAAAGAAAAAGATTTGACTTTTTTTTTTTTTGCAAAACTTTATTTTCACCTTAAGTTCCTTTGTAAGGCTTTATAAAAATTTGTTTGATTCATCATATTAACAGATATGTATTCTGAATAAATTAATTCAGAACAGAGATTTCTTTGCACACTTGCAATGATTCAGGAAGAGCCCTTCTATGCCTGCATACCTAAAGGACCGGCAGTTTTGATGCAGATGCTTTCCATCAAAGTTAGAATTGTCTGTGTCTGTGACAGGGAGGGTTCACTCTGTCAGCCCTCAGGTAACACCTACGGTTATGTACAGGATGTCTCCATTTTGGATGTCTGACAGACTGCCGCCTGAACTTTCATTTACACTTTCATTAAGTGTAACAGTATTGCTGAAACATTCCAGCCTGGTATTTCCTTTAGAAGAACGGTTTGTTGGTCTGTATTTGACCAGAATCTTTCAGTATTTCTGTGGGGGATATTTCTTAGAGTCCTGTATGCGATGAAAGTATCTGTAAGTTGGAAAGGTCATAAAGTTTATATTATTGCAAGTATTCTTCTTTATCCTTTAGTAGCTACATTAATGTAACTGGGTATTTCCTTCCCTTTGAAATCTCTGTTGTACTTCCAAGAATTCTTTCAGGTCAATAGGACTGAGAGGTAGAAGCTTCTGTCATTGGTTTCTCAGAGGCATTTGCGATTTGTGCAGATGGAGGAGATGATGTGTGTTCCTGCAGAAGGTGGTTAGGCAAAAATTCTCTAGCTTACAGCACTGAAGCTGCTTGAGTGTATTTGCCCAGAGAGTGGAAGTACATATCGGAGATCCACTTCAATTACAAACAAATAGGCTTTCTTCTGTGAACTTTGCAGGCTGTCAGTTGAGACCCACAGACATTAGATCTGAATGTAATCGTCTTAATGCAGAGCTGCAGGTGTTATAGCACATTTAGGGAACATAAAGCACATGTCTTTGTGACCCACAAAGAAAGGTACTCTAGAAATTCACAGACATGGTAAAGACCACCATGACCATGCACAGGCAATGGCATTTTCCCCAGAATCTGAACTAAAGCATTACTTTAATAATATAATTCAAAAGGCATGAAGTAGTGTGGAGCTTTTGGCCTCCTGCTAAGTCATTCTGGTGCTTGGTTACCATCACATCTGGGAAAGTATGCCTTATTTCATAGTCGTCTCTGTCCTCTGACCTGATTTTCACTAACTTTACATTGTTCAAACAGCATTAGAGGAGGTAAGACTGATGCTTTAAGTCCCTTTAACGGCCCTTCACAGTGCCGTAAAATGGTAACAGCATCACAAAATATGTCTGAACAGCAGTTTCCCATGTACCTGCAGGTGTGTAGACATTTTTAAGGGAGCTTTAGGTTACCTAGTTACTGCTAGAAAGGTAGCTACGGCAGAGCACAGCTCTGTGGAGGATGGACATTTCATCAGGGGAGCCGAGTACATTTTTGAGCAATTAATCCTCACTGATCCATTATGTTGCTACAGCGTCCAAGAAAGTTGTCAGTGGTGGCTATTAGCATGTTCTAAGTCAAGCATGTGTTTATGTGACTTGTTGAACTGGGTTGTATGTGTTAGGATTTTCCAGGATGAGATGTGAGTTGCATTAGAACACTCCCTTTTAAGTCACCCCTATTACAGTGGTAGTACTTGGATTCACAATCAGTAATTCAGGGTAACAAAAGTAAAATATTTGTCTTTGTTTTGTACTTTATTTTATTTAGGTATTAAGAGAGTGCTATATCCTGCCTTAGCATAGAATAAAGGTATGAGCTGATAAAATAAGTGTATATAATGCAATATATTCCTTACCAACTACATTTAAATTGTAATAGGTTTTGTAAGTTGAAAAAGTGTTCTGAGTAGCATTCTGTTTTCGTGACTGGTTTTTATTTTAAAATGTATGAAGTATTTGTAAGTTCACATAAATGCTATTTTTATTCACAGATAATGCACCTCAGGTAGCAATTACCGCACCAGGATCTGGTAACCATAGAAACAGCTCTACAGGCCCAACACCTGACTGCTCTCCTCCATCACCAGACACTGCACTTAAAAACATAGTGAAAGTTATACGTCCTCAGGTAGGTGATCACCATAAGCATCCTCTTATTATCATTTTAAAAGCAGGCTATGATGCATGTATTTTAAGAGGATGTTATCACTATGCACATATGAATAGGTCAAAGACAGATAAACAGGACACAAAATATTTTTTGTACTTAAGCAGTCTTCATAGCAGGAGAAGATAGAATATTTTATAAATGAACTCAATAATGTACAGAGAGATATCTACATTTTCCATATAGCATTAATGATAAATGACATCTTTATGTAATATTTTGTATTTTTATGTACCATTAGTTTTCTTCCAACTTTATGTCCTGTTTTTATCAGTACTAATTCCCTGTTACTATTTCAGGTTTTCTTTTCTCTTTCCGTATCTGCATTTACATAGTCCCATAATGTTTCATACCATAAGGTTTTAGTTTACCTTCTTGTATAGTATTGCTTCTCTACTTTCATCCCTCCTAACTACATGTATTTCTAATGGTGTTTGGTAAACAAGATGTTTAACATGTGGAAGACTTGAGTGCCCCTTGTAATTCAGGAGTACAGCTTTTTAAAACAAAAGCTTTAAAACAAATCTTAAAACTTGTTTCAGTAGTGTAGAGGTAATGAGCATAGAGGAGTTTATTTTAAAATCACAGAATCATAGGATAACATAAATCAGAAGAAACCTCAGAGGATTATCTATCTCCCTGCTTAAACGAGCATGACATCAGGTGTGTCAAAGCTAGCTGTGACAACTACACACTGAATTGACTAATTGTGAAACTTTTTTGGTGGGAACCAAAAGAGCTTCTATTCTTCTCCTACCAATTATTGGGTTCAAATACAGCCATCTGTTCTGCCTTGCTGAGCTGATCTCTGCAACTGCGCCACTTTGATGCTAGGGGATGCAGGATTTGTATCATCAGTATGTTGCTGGCACTTGTGCTACTTGAGAAGCAAGCTGATCGATACGTGGTATTTTGGTGAGAATTATATAGGACAGATTGTTTTGGTGCCACATGCGAGTGTGTTACATTGGTGGAGGTGGATCTTCCTTTCAATGCGCATTGGAGTGCACAGTTCAGAAGGTCTTGCAGAACTAAAGGTGATTACTAGGTGAACCTGCCATTTCTGTCTAGGATTCATTGCTTTCCTGTGGCTGACACTGTCAATGCATAATAATTCTAACAACTGGCTGGTGCAGCCCATCCCTCTGTGACACAGTAGTTTGGGTTCCATATCCTAGTTTAAATCTAGATTGCAGGGGGTCTAAAATAACAGCTCTTTCTCCTTTTCTCTTTTTATAGGTTTTTCTTGTTTTACTTGTTCCTGTAGTCTCTCTGTCCCTCCCACCCTACATCAGTATAGTACTGAAATGCCTCCTTCCCTCTAAGCTGTTTTTTATAGTAGGCGGCAAGCAAACAGAAAGGTATTGGAATATTGTTGGAACAAGCTGTTGTGTGATAGCTTATTGAAAATAGCATTTAAAAAGCTGTTTCCATCATGATATTGCCAACAGATGGACCCAGAACACTGAATGGTGATGTTCTCCTGCTAGTTAGCTCTGAATGGATTCAGCCGATTCTGGGGAGCTATTTTCAAATTTAAATCATACCATTTACTGACTCCCAGTATTCTCATTGTTCTGCAGAACGAAAGCTAGCTGTGCAATATATATGGTCAGAACTTTACCGCATTTGCTAAAATGTCTCTCATGTGGCCCTACGTGTGCCATGCTTCCTATGCATAAAACGACAGCAGAAAGGCACATGTAGGTTAGTGCTTAATATAGGTTGTAAATCTATGCACTAATACATGAGAAGTTGGATGCACTATAGCATTCAGGTCCCATTATGCTTCTCCTTTCTCCATGTGTTCTATGCACTTTGTTTCAGTATTCTTCCTTTTCTTTGTTTTTGTTGTTTACCTAATCACCTTCCCCCAAGACAGTCAACCCAAGAATTTAGACAAAGAAGTTGTAGATGTTAACAATGTGATGTTTACAAACCATTAATGTTAATTCTGCCTGCATATTTAGTTCATTTATTCCATGCCTGCTGCATTCAATTACATGGCAAGATCTTTGAAGGTTAACACAATGGGATTCTATTCTTGACTGACCTCTCACCACTCATGTAAAACTAATGAATAGTGTTACACAAAGCATGCAAAATAATTAATTTTCTGTTGTTTGCTAGGGCTTCTTTGCACTTTTCTAGCAAAATAAACAGATTTTAAGCAGTTTTAAAACAGGGATCATATGAATTTCTAAACCAGCCATCACTCCTTTCCCCTTTTCATATAGCTTGTGCATCCAGCACTGAAGGTACAAGTGAAAGGCAGAATGGGAAACTCTTCAGCAGCTAGTTTTGCACTAGGCAGGCTTTGATAGCTTGGATGAAACTTCCAGGAAACTCTGGCCTTGCAGGGAGACGAACCTTCAGAAAGCATCAGACGACTCAATATGAGTTAGCTGAAGCAGATATTTATTGCTCTTTTTTCCAATTTTATATATTGTTAAAGGTGGCTACACGTGGCACAACACAAGCACTTGCCCAGCAATCACTGGCCAAGGCATTCTGTCCCCACACCTCTGCTGTTCCATCACTGGTAAACACCACCTGTGCGTGGGGCTCCTGTGACTGGCCACAGTGCAGGGGCAGCACCTTGTTTTGACTGAAGCTTCCTCTTAGTTAGATAACTTTGGGGCCTTGTTGTTTTCCACTAAACTTTGGAGGTCATTCCCAGGCTCCTAAAAAACAGACTGTCCTTCAGATTTAATTTCACACAAATCCCCAACATGGCCTTTCAACTCATGTTGTTATTTTCATTTATAGCCTTATTTATCTTTCCTGGAGAGCTGTGCGTATAACAGTTTACCTGCAATGAGGAGAAACACTGTGTTAACTACTCTCTGTGATCTGTGTAAGCAACAACAGGGGGGACTGAAGATTTCTTCCTCCCACCAGCCTGGTGAGGGCAGGCGGTGGCAGAGAGTGTATAAAGAGAAACCTGGTGAGCTGGGTTTAGAGACAGATGTGAGGGTCATTCTGCCTCTTGTTTTCTTTGGCCAGGTACCTAAGACTGTGTTTGAGCTCACATGGTGGCAGTGCATATACATGCTTCAAAGCATGACAGATTCTGAACATGTTTGCATAACTATGAGCTTTAGCTCAGTACAGTGGCCTCTACCCTCTCCTCGTCCAGATGCTCATGTACCAAACCCAGCTTGATGAGGGAATTTGTCAGCTACATCTGCTATATGGGGTCCCTGAAGAGGGAGGAGACTGTGATGCTGCACTGCCAGCCCATGGAGTGAAAGTACCACGGCTGGGAAGTGTGAGGCAAGAGCAATCTCACACACAAAGTGTGAATCCTGAGAGGTCTGAGTCACGATCAGTTAAGGGATTCCTCAGAGTGCACTCAAAATTTGTCTTTTCCCTTCTACTTGTCTCTTAACCTGGCCATACTTCTCCCCTCCTTGTATTAAAAACATACCCTCACAAAACCTGTCTGGGAATTCCTCTTTTCTTCCTTTCACTCCCATTTCTCAAATTTATCCTTTTTTCAGTTAATTATGATGAATTTTGAGGTGAGAAACCTACAGTTTGTTGTGACCCTACCACTTGTCCCTTATGAGGTCCCATTCCTCTCTAAAGTCTACTCTTTGGGTATGTCTCAACTATTCAATTCAGCGTGCTGCTACTAAAACTGAAGCCTATTTTAACCGAACAGGTGTATCTCCCTGGCACAATCAGCACTCTGGAGAGATACTAACTCAGACCTCAGAGGCAAGTTCAGTGCCACAGTGTCACCCACCTCTACTGCTTCCAGTCCTGAAGGTAGCTCACTTAACAGTAATTCAGGGGTCTGTGTGCTGTTATCTGTGCACTTTAGCTATGGACTGTACCTGTGATCTAGCATTTTGAAAAAACATGTCTTGTTTTCAAATTTTCACAGTGTCAGTCTCTGAAAAAGGATATTTTTGAGATGTTACATTTATGCAGATAAGAAACAAACAGAATTTAGTTCAGAGTTTGAATCACTTGATTGTTTTTTCCCAGATTGTCCAGATAAATCTTAGTAAGCTTTTAACTCATTAATTGCCAGTTAATGAAGACTTTGAGAAAGTAATACAGTTTCAGGTTAAAGATACATGCCTCTGTGAAGTATGGTAACAGCACATGGCAGAAAAATGAGAAGTGATAGAAGACCAAGTAGATTAATTTGCTAACTAAAGCCCTCCGAAATTTCAGGCTCTTCTCCAAGTTTTAACTTAGTTATATTAGTACATATAGTAAAATATAACTTACCTTATCGGAACTGGAATTTTAGAAAGTGATAGTAAAATTCAGCTTGTTCTACAGCAATTCCTATAGCTCTTGGTCTGGAGGAAGCCTGAACAAAATCAGCCTGCATGTGACGCTTCATGTATTTTTTTATATTAACCACTCAGTTTAATAGTACTCTTCTTGCTTTAACATATAATTTGTTCAGCTCCATTTGAACAAATAAACTATATACAGAGAGAGAAAATGAGTATTTTTTTTTTCCTAAGAGGCTGTTTCTTTTGTCAGTGCTGTTCACTTATGGATCATTGGCTAATTCTTATAAAATTGAATTCTGACTTCTCACCTTTTAAATTCTTTAGTAAATGTAATCCAGCATGTGCATATTCTCTTCTTGTCTTTCTAACATATGTTTCAAATGGCTAACTGTAGATACAGCTATTGATGTCTAAATGTGGATTATTTAAAAATGTTGGACTTCATCTATCATACATTAGGATTTTCCCCATTTTATGTGAATAAGTAAATTCCCTAAGAGTGTTATTTCAGTGATATAAAGAGGGATTCTAGTAGAAAGATAAAGGAACAGAGAATTTCAGTGTTCTGACATAATGGAATTTCATAATCTTGTTCTTGCTGGTTTTATTGCTAAATTCTACAATAATCTATTCATGATAGTATTTTTTTTTCTCATGGGTTTGGATGTGCTGTCTTTACATTAGTAATATTTTTTTCTATTTTTTTTTTTTTAATTGTAGAATGGTGTGGGTTGGAAGGAACCTCAAAGATCATCTAGTTCCAACCCCCCTGCCATGGGCAGGGACACCCTACACCAGACCAGGTTGCCCAAAGCCCCATCCAGCCTGGCCTTGAACACTTCCAGGGATGGGGCCTCCGCAGCTTCTCTGGGCAACCTGTTCCAGTGCCTCACCACTCTCACAGGGAAGAATTTCTTCTTAATGTCCAATCGAAATCTCCCCTCTTTTAGTTTAAACCCATTACCCTTGTAATGGTATCACAATACTCCCTAATAAACAGCCCCTCTCCATCTTTCCTGTAGGCCCCTTTAGGTACTGGAAGGCTGGCATATGGTCTCCCTGGAGCCTTCTCCTCTCCAGGCTGAACAAGCCCAACTCCCTCAGCCTGTCCTTGTAGGAGGGGTGCTCCATCTCTCTGATCAACTTTGTGGCCCTCTGCTTGACTCGCTCCAGCAGCTCCATGTCTTTCCTGTACTCAAGACCCCAGAACTGGACGCAGTACTGCAGGTGGGGTCTCACAAGAGCAGAGTAGAGGGGCAGAATCACCTCCCTTGACCTGCTGGCCATACTATTTCTGATGTAGCCCAGGACACGGTTGGCTTTCTGGTCTGCCAGCGCACACTGCCAGCTCATGTTGAGCTTTTCATCAACCAGCACCCCCAAGTCCTTCTCCTCAGAGTTGCTCTCAATCCATTTTCTGCCCAGCCTGTAGTTGTGCTTAGGATTGCAACAATAATCTCTTTAGACAAAGTTACAATTCCATCTGTGCTTCATCATTCATCTGGCTAAGACATCTAGCAATACAATAGAAGAAAACTGTTTAAATGTTAGAGAAGAAAATAAATTATCTCATTTTAATTCAAGCAGTAATAGAATCCTGCAGGACACCTGTAGCCTCTGATAGACCTATCCCCGTTGTTTGGGCTACCAGGTGTGCCTTGCCTAATGTACACGTATTCTGTGCATGCAGTGAGCCTGGCATACCTATGTAGATGTAGTTCATCTAGGCATTGCAGAAGGCAGAGACTCTGACATTCCACCCACTACAGCAGCCCAGGCATGAAAGGGCAGACCAGCCATAAAAGAAATGTGCTCCAGCATCTCTCTAGCTGACCTAAAAAGTGACAGTAATTTACTTTCAAGGAAATTGTATTTCATCATTTTTGCATTAGGTACAGGAATTACTCTGAACTAAAACAAAGCAACAAAAAATAATCTTAAAGGTAGTAAACAAATTGTTCCATAAACAAGATTTTCAACTGGATTAGTGTCACTGTTTCCCTATGGTGAAATAATCCTGGCTTCTACCCTGTGCCAACAACCTACTGCAGTACCCTTAGTTCTTCCCAAGTGAAAAGCATCCCTTGTCACACTTGCCTGTCTCTGCAGCCTTCAGGAACACCGATGAAATGCCCACTGCAGGATGTTGCACCAGCGCACAAATGCATGACAACTCTGTGATGCATCTATTGAACTTGTTTTGCTACACAAAAAAATCTGTTACATCTTATCATAAAAAAGAGAGTTGGAGAACACAGTTATGCAATAAATTCTCACCACCCATTTTCTGAATGAGATCACAGGACAGCTGGCATGTAAGGACCTTCTTTCTCCTGTGAACTGTTGCCTGTGCTAAGCCCAAGTTACGACTTGCTCAGTCAGGCAAGAATAACCTGGAAAATCACCGTGGAGAAATACTGTGCAGGCACATTATGCTTCCTGTTCGGATGCACACTTCCTTTTCTGGTATGTTTTGGTGCTGGACTTTGTGCAACCCTCTGCAGTGTTTGTGCTTAGCACAAGAGGCAAATAAGACTTAAAAAAATTTTACTGAGAGTTATGATTTTGTCGGGAATCAAACCTGTTATCTCCAAGGTAAATGCCACCCCTGTGTACGTGATTTTATGAAGTTTTGAAAAGTGCTGAGCATTGAAAGGTGCCAAGCAATCCCAAAACTCACTAAAATAAAGATGTATTCTGTGATCCACAGATGGGCATATTTAGTCCTCATCATCATTGTCTCTGGTCTGAAGATTTCTCCTGTGGTATGTAGTGTTTCCAGGGTGGCATATACCCAGTAATACTGCAAGCACTTTAAGGTAGCTGACAGCAGATGGTGACCTTCTAGATATGGAGATATATTTCAGAAAATTCTCTCTATATATTTATTTGTAAACCTTTAAAGTGTCTATGCAAATCTACTGCACACAGTTTGATATCTTCTCATCCTAATGATGTTGAAATGGATGAACAAACAAACATAAACAAAACTCCTAAATAGCCCTTAAAAAAAGGGGAAAGCAAAGAAGTAAAAGATATCTGTTAATGCCATTAAGATGTGGTTAGCAATTAATCTATGCATGACCAAAAATAGGACAGATGTTACAAAATTCTGTTATTCTGAAATACTGAGTACCAATTACAAAAAAAAACTATGATTGGAATTGTCTCACAGGACGGATATCCACAACCCCCCCCCCCCGCGCTTCCCGTATTACCACAGAATTAATGGGTAGAAGACATGTAACAGCTCCGCAGAAGGATATTTTAAAAAAAANCCGGATACCCCCACCCCCCCCCCCCCCCCGCGCTTCCCGTATTACCACAGAATTAATGGGTAGAAGACATGTAACAGCTCCGCAGAAGGATATTTTAAAAAAAATTCCTCAGAGCATAATGAATACTCTGGTACTACTTAATAACAACATTAACCAAAATATTATTAAAGAGATGCATTGTAAAAGATCTCCTTTGACAAGTAACTATAAAACATAATTCTATTTAGATTATTTTAATTAGAGTTGAGAGAATATGAAAACATAAACACATCTACCCAATACACAGTACTAATGAAAACAGCAAACAGTATGTGTGAGTGCATTTAATTGCAGTTCAACAGGATACTAAAACACAAGAACACTCTATTGTCAGGAGTCTTATGTTTTCAGAATATCACTTCTATATGCGTATGTTTTCTTGATTCATGTTGGGTGCTTACCTGGAGAGAATATCTAGGTTGTGTTTCCCAATTCAATATAAGCATAAATCATAAGGAAGAATTGAACATTTTTTCGTATGTGAACTTACAACAGATCAAATTAAACCTTAAAAGTTTTGTTGCTATTTCACATTTGCTGGAGCGTGACCAGAGAAGGGCAAAGCTGGCAAAGGATCTGGAGCACAAGTCTTATGAGGAGCAGCTGAGGGGACTGGGATCATTTAGTCTAGAGAAGAGAAGGCTGAGGGAAGACCTTATTGCTCTCTACAACTACGTGAAAGGAGGTTGTGGTGAGGTGGGTGTTGGTCTCTTCTCCCAAGCAACAAGTGATAGGGCAAGTGGAAACAGCCTCAGATTGCTTCAGGGGAGGTTTAGATTGGATATTAGGAACTATTTCTTCACTGAAAGGGTGGTCAGACATTGGAACAGACTACTCAGGGAGGTGGTGGAGTCACCTTCCCTAGAGGTGTTCAAAAAGCATGTGGATGTGGCACTCCAGGACATGGTTTAGTAGACATGATGGTGTTGGTTTGGCGGTTTGGCTTTATGATCCTAGAGGTCTTTTCCCACCTTAAAGATTCTATGATTCTGAATTTGAATTTATTGAATTTAGCAATTCAATAAATTGGTGAAATACTGAAGACAAATATAGTTCAGATACTGAAAGGTAGGTATGTACATCTGCACTACTAAGATAAGGTTGTGAGCTCTGGAAGGTTGTAATCTATACTGTTGAATTGTTAACGGAGTCCTGGCTATACTTTTGGTCCTAAGCAATTCTCTCTCCAAAAGTATCCACTGTCAGGCCTGATTGGGCATTTGAATGGGCCAAGGACCATTCCTGGTAGGTAATTCTGCTTTGAAGACCCTGCTCTCAACGCTAATGAAGTTTAATAGTAGGATTGTGAGCCAATCCATGCCAATTGTTCTGCCCTAGTACTGCTTAGAAACAGTAACACACTGGGAATCTGGAAGATTAAAGCCTTGCCTATTGTGCTTTGATGTGTATCTCACCACATTCCTAGCATTTTCCTTTGTTTCTGTGTAGTTCTGGGCTGTTTTGATCACCTTAATTATTGAGTAATCCTTTATCATCATCCAAAAATGCACCACATTTTCACACATGCATGCTATCTGTAGCACGCAACTTAAAGAACAGCCATCACCTTGACCTTCAAAATTTGTAATACACAAATGAAATTATAAAAGCAATTTTCATAATCTGTAGGTCAAAATGGGATATTGCTAACAGCTGGAAGCTGAGCTTTTTTTTTTTAAGAAAATGGCCTTACCTCCATTTTCCAACTGTTTCAGTTGAATTAATACTTATTATTAATCTTTGAAAGTTAGAAACTTTTTATAGCCAGGGAATAAGACTTCCTCTTATTCATCAGATGTATCTCTTGCAATTTGAAGCTCATTTCAAGCAATGTTTTCCCAGGATAGGAGTAATGGTGTGTCTTCAAAATCTGGCCACATCTGTCAAAGAGGGAAACCACTGCAAAGGTGTTACAGTTTTTAGCGTTCAGGACCTCACAGTCCACAGCTGCAATATGGTTGCAGTTAAAATGAAAGTAGAAGCCAAGGGAAATGGAAACTGGGAGAAGATCTGTTCCTTCCCTTATTTGTTCCCAGTCTGATTTGTCATCTGATATAGGACCAGAGGTGGAAGATGAAAGGGGGCAGCAACGCTCTGACCTTCAGTTACATACTCCAGTGGAGGACTCCTAAAGGAGGAGGTAGTATAAGACGCACAAAGGAGAAGAGAACCACAAGAACAGAAAGTACTATGGATATTTGGTACCTAGAATCACACTGCATGACTTCCTAACCACAGGCTACAGGAAAAAGCTACGTGTCTGTGCCATCCTTGAGTGTGTCCCTAACAGTGACATGATCAATGTATGCTCATGGGCCATGAGATTAGTGTAAAGAAGTATGCACTTGCTGCTCACAGAGGATACAAGAGGTGTCTTTCTCTAAATTAAAAATCAGCCAAAGAAATTTCTAGTACTTTGGCACTATGATGCCATTAAAAATCAATGTAGTTTTAAAATGCATTATGTTTTTTGTTAAGGAAAGGTTTTACAGTTAAAAAACAGTGAATACTCTTATCTATCTTTTTTTCTTTTCTTCCTTCTTTCCTTTTTCTTAAATTCCCATGATCTTGTAAGTTCCCTGATGTGGCTGCTTGAGATATATTTGTTGCCAGCCACTGTGGCCTCCTGCTCTTGAACTAAATTAAGATGTTGAGAAATAAAAACAAGAATGTAAATATGGATGCTGAAACTGCCTATATTTTATTTTTAATTGTAGTCATAATTTAAGATGAGGTTCTATGAAATGAAAAAAGAGAAAATTATATTACCTTGTTAAAATGACAATGTGTCTTCAGCTTGTTTAACATGGTATTAACAGACTAATTGATTCAGGAGTCTAGTAACAGTTCAGTGCAGTCTTTCACTTCTAGGTGATACAGAAGAAAAAACCCCCGATCCATTGTAATCCCCAGGTTTTGCAATTTCAAGGCTACTTGATCACCTTAGTTCAGATCCTACGAATCAAATAACTCTTGGCAGCAACAGTGACTGATGAGAATGTATCAGGCCTGCTGATTTCTGCAAATCAAAACTGAGGTACTGGGGACAGGAGTAAGTGAAGATGCCTGTCCTCTCACAGGCTGTATTTTACCAAGAAAATCATTAATGTCATAGGATTTTATTTAAGTATGCATGAGCAAAAGAGACAAAGATAGAAACAGAAATGGTAAGTTGGGATCTTGAGGCAGAGAACAGAGACTAAGTAATGTGAAAGCTGTGTTTGAAAGGGAGGACAGAGGTTAAAATTGGGTGCACTGAAGGACAATGATAGAGGTGTAGAGACGGATAAAGTCCGTGGGAGATAGAACTGTTAGGGACTCCTTTTGAGAGACTTTGATGGCAAAACCACAGGGAAGCAAGTTTTGAAAGACCAACTAGAACTGGAATAAGTTTTAAAGTAAAATAACTAGGGATTTAGTGTTAAATAAGTAATTTTGAAGGGAATATAAAGATAGGAGAAAACTGAGAAAAAGAAAGGTGTGAAGGGAAAAAAGGAGAAAGAAGAAAAAGGGAAAGTGAGTGTTTAGAAAGAGAACGGGATCTTAAGAAAGAAGGAAGCTGGAGAACAGAAAATTTCTGAAGTAGGAGTGAGTTATCAGAGAATGAGAAGAATGGAAACTTCTGGGCAGGTATCAAAATGAGGGATTTATGCAGCCTCTTACTTTCTTTGGTAAGTTTGCATCTTATGTCTAGCTAGAATTTGAGAAGGTGAGTTCAGTTCTCAATTCTATGATACATTTTCTGCATGGCATAATGCAACTTTAACCAGTCTTTATACTATGTAGGACAGCTGGAATTTGGCAGGATTTGCCAAATGCAGAATTTCCTCAGACCCATTGGTTCTCAGTGATTTAATCAGTCACACATCTGCCCCTTGGGAGACCTCTATACCCTAGTTCAGCATCTGTAAAATGGGGCTAAGAGCTGTGCCATAGTGCAGAGGAGTGTTGTGAGAATTAATTCTTTAAAGACTGTGATGGTGTTATGTACACAAATCCCACAGATGAAAGAAGGTAGAGCCACAAGCTTGTATTTGAGAGTACTTCAAGGCTGTAGAAATATTTTGATGTTAGGTAGAGAAAGGAATTTTTCCCTACTCCTTCTGCTAAATGTTGTGAGAAACACTTGAATGATCCCTTGCATGCTCTTAGTTTTACATGTGAGTCATGGTAGCATTACAGAATTTCCATGCAACTTCCATTCATGGGAGCCTTAAGTAAGTCCTCACTTTTCTTTTTAATAGAAAGGCAATTCAGTACTTGTATTTTGATGCCTTTCCTGTTTTGCAAGTGTTCAAAGTGGTATCTTTCATTGATATATGTTTATTACTGACTTAAAATGAAAATATTCCTATTAGACCTGATTTGAAAGTTATTTAAATCTTGTTATTGCAGTATCTTTAAAGATTCTTGCTTTTGCATTGATGATAAGGTTTATTCATTAGCCTGATTTGGTATGCAGTTTTAGGATAGTCTACAGTCTTCTAGGTTGGTATTATGAAAATTGAAATAATAGTGATGAAGAAACGTTTTTAAGCAAACAAAATCAGTCATTGAAGAGATTTACACATAAAAAGAAAATTAAATACACGAATGTAATGAATAAAGAAAATCTGCTTAAGGACAAATCCACTCGTGGTTACATAGGATCACAGTGGGGTGAAGTTAAGCCATAAGTATCAAAGTTAAGCTACAGTTTCACAAGGGTTATCTAAGTGTGTGCAGACCTTCTGAGTGGCATGGGGCAGACGTGTAATGTAATGGCTGATGAAACTGACCTTGTTACGAAGGATGAAGGAAGCAGTCTTTTCCCACCTTAGAGTTTTGTGTTTGTACAGTCTCCACAAGTATAAAACCTTGATTGCTGACTACATTTCCTGGATATTATGATGTTGCATATAGTAAATAGTCATCTTAGAATTAATCAGGACCTATCTTGAGACATCTCCAGGAGCAGCTTTGAAAGATGCAATCCAGGAAACCAAGGTACAAGACGCCAGTAAGTGACTTGTAAATTGCTGGCTACACGTTCTGCCAGTAAGGATGGAATTTGGCTCGATTCTAACAAATGAAGTGAGATATCCAGAGTGTCTACATGTGAGCTAGAGGCGGGAGTCAGTCTGCAGCTAAAACACCTATGCTTTCATCTCTGTATATAAGAATCTCTGTATGATTTGGATATCTGATCTCCCATCATGCTTAGGAGAGATGTACAATTCAATCCAGTTGCCTAAAAATAGGCATCTAATGTCATTTGAGGTGTCATAAAGGTATCTTTGACATGCACGTGGAGGCTGTCAGGTATGATACAGGGGAGACCTGGATGGCAGCTGCAGGCCAGGTGGAATGCCAGGAAGGCCAGGGAATCTCCAGTGAGGGTGGATACCTGTGTTAAGGCAAGTGAACCCAGATGACTGGGCAAGGTGAATTGTTCTCTAGGCTCTATTGATTGTGTTGACTAGATCTCAGTTGACTGTAATGGCAGCTTAGATACCTAGCGTAGGTGTAAATAGCTATGCTATAAATCTAGTTATCTAAATCTGCAACTGAATGTAATCTTAACTACAGAAAAACCCATTTTTTTTTGTAGAGTTTTATGCAAACTACTTTAGAGACATACAGAGAGGTGCAGTAAACACAAACTGATTTACTGCATCTCTCAGCATAATATTAATGAACAATTACCATACTTTAACAACATAACATTTTACAGGACCCAGAAAAGGTGCAAAAGGCTTCTCTAGTTAGCTAGAAAAGCTCAGATGCTAGTTTCCTGTGCAATTATGTAGAAAAATTATTGGCACATGTTGACGGATGGACCTTGTTAACTCCAAACAATATAGCAGACGTGTTATGCTGTAAAGCATTAGAGGCTGTGTGAATTTCTGTACCAAATCTTTAGATTGGAAAGACATATTAAACTGAGATATGTTTGTCTGAATTAAGAATAATGTCAAAGCCCAAAATAATATAGGAGGTATTTTGTATCACCCAGGTCAGCAGATGGTTGCATGTTAGCATGAACAAACAGAAAATATGTTTCTAGATTCCATAATCATCTTTGAAAATCAGGCTAGAGCTATTTTATATCCTTAACCCATGTCTCCAGAGAAAATCATAACTGTTTATTGATGGACACATTTTCAGAATCTGTGAGCATTTGCAAACTAAACTGATCTTTAAAAACACTTCAGAACAGTTTGGGGTTTGTTTTTTTTTGTTTCCCCCCCTCCCCCCTGCCTACCCCTAAGACCTTGCAGATATATTTGTGAAACTTTTTAAAGATGTTACAGTAGCTTCTAATAATACACTAAGGTGTAATAAAATGGTTGATCATCCATAAGTTATTAAAAGGCCGTATGATGCATCAAATACTGCTATTCTGACTCCAAGAAAGGGGCACACAGTTGAAGCAGTGACTGGAGACCTGACTGGACGAAGGCCAGAGCAGTGAAGCTGCTTAGGAGGACTGAGCTGGACCATCCCAGCTGCCTTTTTAAGTAGGAACTGTCGCAGTTTTGGAATAATCAGAGATCCTGCACTTGTTACTTGAAATGTCACCTTTTCAACTCAGAAGCTGAATTCCCTGCAAAACTGCAAAGACAGCATTGCTTGGGAAAGGGCCAGGAACATGTTTCTAAATGACCAGAGATCTTTTTCAGTTTTAGAAATAATTAGGTCTTTGATGAATTTGTTGTCTAGCAAAAGTGTGCAGTTTATATTTAATTAGTACACATGAATATTTTTGGTCTGATCAGAGAGTTACTTTGGCTCAGGTCCCAAACAATGACTTTTAACCAGATTGTTTGATGTTGGAGTCAGTCGCTGTTCATTGAACTTTCCCACGAAATTACTAGCCCTAGGAGTCAGCTTTTCAAAGCAGAAGCTGTTTTTAATTATTAAAGAAAGTAAATCCCCTGAATAGACTGTAGGTGGGTTCCAGATGAATGTCCAAATTTACCCTTTGCAATTTTTCTCTGTTTTAAGAGGACACAGTTAATTCACATGGTGCCCAACACAACTTTAACAAACAATCAACATTATGCAAATCTAAGTCTATTTAAGTTTTTGTCTAACATTCTGATAGAAAGACTGAATTTTTAGTGAAAATGGTCTAATCTGTATTTGTATCACAATCATTGCAGGGCTCATAACCCAAAAATGAAATAGACCACAAACAAAATTGAAAATTACTCCACTGGGATAGATTGTATTTTAACAAGGTGTTCTAAATAAGGGATGGTGAATAGCTTCATGGTCCAAGGAAGACCTTATTGCTCCCAGAGTAATAATTTTGTCTTGATACCAATAAGTAGCAAATTCTTGACCTTTACAAATATTCTGTCTGACCTGTTAATCCTGACATACTAAAGCAAGAGTTAAAGCATCCCTTACTCTATTTTTCTACTTCCTTTTCCCAGCTTTAGTTACCTAAGGGAACAGTTCCTGAGATGTTTTTCACTGTTGTGAAATAAATATACAAACAGCTATACACCTGAATGCATGGCCTCCTCTGTTTTGGAGATGTTTAATGTTTCAGGTCATTGGTCTTGAAGCAGCAAGGAGCGTTGTGGGGATAGGGTATTTTGACTGTAGAGCCAGATGAGTGCTGCAACAGACTGTTTAGCATGACATTGCAAATCATCAGTGGTCTGTGGCTTACAGTCCATGAGATCAAACACTAAGGTTATGTCTATATTAATATGTAGTGCAGTGCAATGAGAACAGATCCTTGTAGTGTAAAAATTGTTGCTGACCTGATGATCACACCATATAGATTTTATTGGTTTTAATTTGGGCTCTCTTTAGTGTGTTCCTGTTGTCAAAAGGCTCTAAGGAGTTGAAGCACATTTCATACAATTCTGTAATGTACCTGCACTGCACTGATGCGGCCTTACCTCAAGTACTGTGTGCAGTTTTGGCTGCCACAGTACAAGAAAGACATAAAGATATTGGGCAGTGTCCAACGGAGGGCAACTAAGATGGTGAAGGGTCTAGAGGGGAAGACGTATGAGGAGAGGCTGAAGTCCCTTGGAAGCGAAGGCTGAGGGGAGACCTCACCGCGGCCTACAGCTTCCTCACGAGGGGGAGTGAAGGGGCAGGCACTGATCTCCTCCCTCTGGTGATCAGCAGCAGAACCCGCGGGAATGGCATGAAACTGTGTCAGAGGAGATTTAGGTTGGATATCAGGAAAAGATTCTTCACCGAGAGGATGGTCAGACACTGACCAGGCTCCCCAGGGAGGTGGTCACAGCACTGAGCTTGTCTGAGTTCAAGAAGCATCTGGACGATGCTTTCAGTCATCTGCTCTGATTGGGCTGGTCCTGTGTGGAGCCAGGAGTTGGACTCGATGATCCTTATGGGTCCCTTCTAACTTGGGATATTCTATGATTCTGTGATTACGGTAGAGATACACCCAAAAGGAATGAGTTTCTCATGCCCTGAAGCTGCTCTGCAATCCAAAGCACAGCCATTAAGTGGTGTCAATGAAGAGGTTCACTTCAAAAGTAAATGTTTGATACAAACTGGTATCAAGTTTTTCACTCTTCCGTGAAAACTCATGAAGAAAGTTTGATGTTCGTGTATGTTTTTTAAGCTGACACTTTTCCCCTAAGCTTTTAGACATTTCAGTCTTTGAATATTTAAGGCAGCCCTTCATAGATAGAATAAAGACCAGAGGGTTGCTTTCGAGGGATGAGGGCTTGGTATTATTTTGTAAATTTCATTATACAAGCATCAGCGGTCTAATTGTTTTGCAAGATGTACCCAGCAATGCAGCTGGTGAAGAGCTCCCTTTCTTAGCAAAAGATGATTGCAATTATTATAAGCAAGGCTGTAAAATCCTATTTTGTTTTGAATTAAATTGATTAGAATGAAGACATGCATTTTTTTCAAATAAAGATTAATCCAAATTTTGGAAGGAAATTATCCCTACATACCACATCTTGTCATATGAAGTTATTTTTAGTAGTATAACCTTTGAGCCCAATAAAACAATAAAAGAGAGAAACCCTAGGTAAATTTATTTAATGTCAAGTAATGAAAACAATACAAAAAGTCTGTATTTTTCACTCCAAACTTCTATTTTTCTTGTAGCCCAAGCAGCGCACATCAATAGTATCTTCTCTGGAATTTCACCGAATGAATCACAGCCACAATTATTTTGAAATCAAGTCATCCATTGGATGTACAAATTTTATTTCTACTCCTGCAATCAGTCCAGCTAATTATTCCTTTGGATCTCTGGAATACAGTGTTGAAGAGAGAGAACTTCCAGGTACAGAAAAAAAAAGCTTACTTTGCTTTTCAACAAAGCTTTATAGAACTATAGGTCTGTGGGTTTGAGCTGGAATTGCTGTTGTTTTCAGTAGTGAAATACATTTATCATAAGTACACAAAATTATTCCTGGTTTTTTTTCTGCTGCTTTTTTTCTGCTAGTTATCATATTTCATGACCAATATTATTAAAATATACTTTTCCCTGAATGTTATATTTTGAATAAACCAAACTTTGTTTTACACTAATGCCTAGAATTTAGATATTGTAGTTTTTGAAATTATGATGATTCAGGTACACATCTACTTTCATCATTGTATGGTCAGCGTACTCCAATATGAATTTTCAGTTGGAAAAATGTAATTAGAAATAATTGTGTAACTATTAGTAAACATGAGGAAGGGAAGATTTCTAAGCAAACTGACATTGTTTCTGCAGTAGTAGTGGGATTCATTAAAGCAAAACTTTAATATATTTGCTCTGATGGTAAGAATTTAATAGAGTGACAGCACAATTGTAACTGAAGGTTTTATCTGTATATAGAGATTTACATAATGAAAATACTTTAAAAAGGATTAAAATATATTCTTCACAGATCAAAACTTCAGGAGCAAGAAAGTGTCAGTAAACCATGCATTTAGCTACTTCTGTCCCTTCAAATTTCTTATGTGTGTTGCTTTATTTAGGCTAAACTTGTAGCAGAAGATTTAGTGTTTGGGAAAGCTGATATATTGAAGCAAATGTCTTTGATATTAGTTTATAAGATCAGCAGATGTAGTTATTTCTTTTAAAGGGATACTGTAGTTAAGATATAAATAGATTACTATAAAATGAAAAATAATGCAAATGTTGATATTCAGTACAAACTTATCATTTGGCCTTTGTAGTATTGGTCTTCACATGAGATGAATCCTCTACATTTCTAGTTGTTAGGGTTTGAAAATTCTGAAAACTGCTGCTTTTAAATGGTAAAAAAATGAATAAATTTGTAGTTAGATCACAGGAAAACTTTATTGTTAAAGAACTGTTGTGAAATAGGACTTGAGAAATCCTATCTGTGATGAAGAAGAAAGAGTAAAAATGATCAGAAATTATTCATATTGTTTTTCTTGGACTGACTGTGTAATTATCTTTGAAACTAAAATAATGTGCTTGTATTAATGGATATAGCAAATCTATTCAAGCCTAACTGGAAATAATTAATTTGAATGGTATCTTTTATTCCTAGGTCTGGGGTCATTTGATTTGTTAGGTTTTTGTGTGGGGTTTTTTTTTTTATTCTTTTTCTACTATAAATTCTCTTCAATGATTAGAATTTTATTCTGGGTAGTTGAATGATACTAAGTACGACTTGATGTTTAGGAGCAAAAAAAAAAGAAGAAAAGAGAAAGAACATTCATTGGTGTTAGATAATGAACTTCTCCAGATTTCTGCTATCGCACAGTTCTGGTTAAGTTCTTCATAATATCTGTATTTGCTTTACTTTTATCTTCTTTGGTCAAATTTACAATAGACTGCAGTTAGTAACTTTTAATCACTGCATTTTATTTGGTCTGAAATTGGAATTGTAATCTCATGCTTATTAGAACTGTATATTTCTAATTTGTGGATGATTTGATTTATGGATTGAGTGGAAGCTGAATTTTCTCTTGCCTCTACCTAGAAATCAAAGAAAGAATAACAAAGGCAAAATGACTGATTCTGAAGTTCTGGGCATCTTCTACAAGTTTTTCAAGCGTACAGTTTACCATAAGTAAATCATTAATTTACCATCCATCAGTAAATGAAATAATTATAGTAAAAGTGCAATTCCCGCCCCCCCCCTTTTCAGATGGTTTCTATCCTAGGATTATATAAGTAATACATATAGGATCACAGAGTGGGCACAGTCTTAGTTTGAATGAAAAAAAAATTTATTTTGCTCATTAACGTCCTTTAGGTTCCTAATGATAATGCACTGGAATTTTGTAAGAGCCAATGAGTACTAATGTGTAAAGGGAATGGCGAAATCCAGAAAGAACAGATCAAACTTGTCTCTCTCCAAAAAGTCTTCGAGGCCTATCTCTTACCTAGGTTGTTCAAAGATTAACCTTGAATTATAACCGTTAGCAAGGAGTAGCAGAAGCAGCGTTCTGCTCCAGCTTTTTATCTGCTTTAGCTAGCGGTTGTTTCACTGAAAGGTTCCTTGTTCCTTTTCCAGATCTACAGTGACAACAATTACAATTCATCTTATGTCTTGATTATAATTCTCTGAATTTCCAACTTGTTCTGAAAATTCATCGAAGTTCTGCACCTTAAAAGAATGTAAGAATGTTTAGTTCAATGCTAATTGAGGATTTGTGCACATTTGAGTGTTTCCTTCTATATTACATTCTTGGGCATTTTTGTGAGGTGTTTTGTTTTTGTTTTTTTTAAGCATCATCAGCAAAAAGCAAGCGTTATTTTATCATGCTTACTGAGGTCTAGAGTCTTCTGGCTGACCAGAAAGAAACAATATACAGAAGAAACCCATTTTCATAGTAACTGCAGCTAGTAGTTTTCTGTAGTCTTTCTTTGAAACAATCAAAGTGCTTTGTACAATATTTCTAAATCAGGAACTGCCATCTAAATAAGGCATTAGTATTTCCCTACTCAATTTCAGTGCTTTTTATGCTTTCTTCAGGGAACTTGCAGTGATTCATTACCATTCCAATGAGAGTGGGAGATGAATACAACAAAATAATTATTCTAATTCTAAAATCTTCATCGTTTTACCTCTGCCTCAATAGTCTGCTACCAAAGAAGAATCGACCTCTTTTAACTTTTGGTAGATTAGAGAAAGTTCCTTTTTATATTTGGGGATTGCAGTTTTTGCTCTTGGTGTTTGCTAATTCCCTGCATCCCCTGATTTGAAACAGGGATTGTGATTTTCAAGAAGTGTATTTTTGTCAAGTAGAAAACCACTGAACTCTACCACAGTACTATATTATCTTACTGACACCATATGGCAACATTTTCTGATTAATTAGCTGGAGAACAGTCCACATATAATGGTAAGTATGTGCTTTAGCTTTGGATGATCAGTTGGCCTTGTAGTGTAAACAAAACCGTGTACATTTCCTGCATGGATTGCAGGAGATACCTTAATATCAGGTTGCCTGCAACTAAAATGAAGGATAAAGATTCTGCTATTTGTTCTGAACTTTAACTGGTGGAAGAACCTGCAACAAGTTGATGGAAACTCTTCTCTCACTCCAGTATACATAGGGCAGACTGTGAATGCAGTTTTGACATGGCCTATTTTCACAGATTTATTTGCAGCAAGAACACTGACGTCATAAAAGTGTTCTTGAATTCAAAGTGAATGATCATAGAGCACTGTATTTCACTTCAAGATGGAGGTCAGTGGTTCCAAAGAAAGTCAGCTACTATGATTAAACTTCCTATACTAAAACATGTATTCCTAGATACTCCATTGCATGAGGAATTCATTACTGTATGTAACTCTGTCATGGCAAGATACTAGTAATTTTCTTGATCATCTGAATACATGCTTAGTAGGTGTTCTGTATGATAACACAAATGAAAAATTAACTGTTAATCAGGTGGTCGTTTTGTTTGTGAGATGTTCCTCCTAAACTTTGACTGTGAACAGACCACTAGATGTGCAAGATCATTCACTCCAGAAGAGGGCAGTCTGGGCTTTCAGGGAGATGCTTCTCTGATATCATAGTTCTATGCCTTGTTATATACATCCATGAAGTTCTGAAACTGTAAGTCTTAAAGATTGAAAGTGAAAAAATCGTGGCCATCTTGGTAATGTCAACTTGACACAATCAACACTTGCAGCTGAAAATGTCACTCTGGATTATTTTATTTTTCCTTTCTGCTTGATCAGTCAGAATAATGGATCTTTCTCTAACCCATATTAACTTCATTACGTCTTCTTGTGCTGAGTATAATTGGGCTGTGAAATTAAAAAGACAGTTCTGCAGATATTGTTCTGTTTCAGATCAGAAAATAGATCTGTACTCAAATGCATGTATGCAGCAGAAATGTCAGCAGTTGCCTATAGTTAATCTCATTGCAATCTTTATTTTCAGTCCATCAAATTCTTTAAATTTTCAATAAATGCTTTATACCATTAATTGTAAAAGAGCATACAGTTTTTCTCTCGCCTTCTTATGGTGCCTAAAGTTATTTACTGAGTTTATCTCTTAGTTACAAAGTCTGTCTCCACTGTAGGACCTTCATGTAGTTCTTACTCTTTTTACGTGTCTTGTTTTCTGACTTTGAGTAATGTTATTTCATTCCTCTGAGAAGGCTACATTGGTCCTTAGAACAACCTAGAATGTGCAATTCAAGAATGCAGCGTTTAATACATGGACTATAATTTTTTTCTTTTCTACAATGAAAAAGTAATATTTGAATCACACCTTAGGTTTCTTCTAGAAGTGTCTTCAGATCTGTCTGTAAAATAAATATCTGGTCAAATTGTTTTGTCTCATAAGCCTGATCTTTCTGAAGCAAAAGCCAGCCTTACACTTAAAGATAAGCTTGCAGCTTTATCTTTCTCTTTTGAGAGAATGAAGATATTCAGCATATTCCTGTGGTTGTTAGAAAGTATTAGAAACTTGGTTCAGAGGCCTGGTCTAAAATTCCTGGTTATGGTGCATTCCTAGATACTGTCAAAATTTATTCTGCTGCAGGAATGTTCCTTTATGTGACATTGGCCAGCAAAGCTGCTATTTTAAGTAGGTCACATATTTGTCAACATTACTTTCTTTTTCAAGTATCTCATTTATTAAGATCTGGTATGAAAAGATCAAACTGTGATGTCTGTGTAGATTCTTCAAGCCTTGTTTCTGCAATTATGAAAAGTTTGGAACTACTGGAAGTGAAATACAAAATGAATGCAAAGAAAAAAGAAAATACCTTTTATTGCTAGAAGGCATTTTTAGGTGTGCTATGTGTCAGTTCATGGTACACTGTCTTTGTTAACAATACCTTACTAATTACCAAAAGAACACATGGTTTTCCAGTGACAGAGAAAGGGGAAAATATTGGCATGTAATGAAATAAGCATAATCAACAAATGCTGGTAAATAAAGCATTCCCATCTCCAAAGTATGGATACCTGCACCTCCAGTGAGGGAACATCTGAAAAAAGCTGGTATTTTGAGCCTGTACCACCCTATCATTGTGTAGGAACTCTTTTGCAGATGAAGTGCCCGAGAAGGTCAAATTCAAGCCCTCTTTTCTCTGCTTTTTAATTTTCTTCATCATCTTCTTCATTACAGTACAACAAAATCTGCCAAGGCATTCTTCAAACCAGGTTAATTTGAACTTTTTAATCTGTGAAGATTATCTGTTTTTTCCTTTCAATTTATAGCCAAGTTCAACTGAGTGCAATTAGTAAGACATAGTAGAACTATTTCAGGAACTGCTGCTAGGGATCGTACTCCGTACTGTCTGAAACAATTTCTTTTTTGTTCTAATTAAGTTGTCCAGCAGATGTAGCATGTTAAGGTCGCCTTATGTTGCCCTGCTTTTTGCTGCTTCTATTTCCAGCCCTTGCACAGTTATCCAAGGCAAAGTTACAGTCTGTCACACAGGAACAGAGAAATGTAGGGTTAATTAACGTTATAAGCTTTTATTTGTTAACTATTATTGTCTTTATGCCGTCCAGTTTCCAAACAACATACTTCATGAAGCTCATTGTAATTATATCTCACTGTTACAAATATGTTGACTTGCAGTGTATAAAGTCCAAAAATCTGATAGCAGCAAGATAAGTGAGGCAATGCCCGGAAAGCTGTAGATGAAACTGACTCCTATAGTTCCATTCAAAAACAATGTTGGGTTTTTTTCAAGCATCTGATCTGAAACATTAGATACAATAAGCCCCTCAATCCCATGCCACCTGAACTTAAAAATAATCTTGTTGGAGATAGTTATATTTTTCCAACTTCAACTCCATGACAGTGTTACCTAGCTCTTCAGTAATGCCAATACAGTGTTATCATTCGGTCTTCTCTCAGGCTTAAATGAATTACTTGGGCTAAACCCACTTAGTAGCTGTTAGTGTGGACTTGCTCTCCAAACATACTATGTGGACATTCTGATTGCTAAGTCAATAGTAAACTAATCTGAAAATAAAACAATTTGAAGCAGGCATATTGAAGGAATAAAACTGCAGATGGGTCTCTAAGCCCTGTTGTCAGTTGTAGCATTGGATGTGTTAATAAAACAAGAAATGACATGAACAGCTAATCTCTTTTCAGATTAAATTCTGAACCGTCAGACCACATGTGGATAGGCATGTGTTGAGCGTGTCTTTTATTCAAATGGCTATTCTTCAGAGAATTTGCTCTTTTCCCCCATATTATTTGCTTACTATGAATAAAGCTAATTAGCACTTGTTGACAATATGGGGGGGAGGGGAAATTCCATGTAATATGTAAAACACATTTACTAATTTTGAAAGCCTAAATTCTTAGGCCTCGATCTGGCAAGCAGATATGTGGGAAATAGAGCAATGCTCTGGTGATGCCGAAGATGAGAATTTCTTAGAGATTGTCCTAATATTGGGAAAGACTTCTTTCAGGATCCTTAGGAACACTACATGTTAGACTACAGTCAGTTTCAGGTATTAGCTATTTCTTCAACTCTTTTTTTGTCCCTAAAGTAAACATAAAGTGATATATGCATATTTGTGTGTGTACATGTCTATTGCACTATTAAAATCAATTACCCTTCATTTCGTTGCACATGTCATCTTCTGAGATAACAGAACAGACAAGTAACAGTGGTTCTTCACATCATAAAATGTTTTCCTGAAGGAACATCAGATATTACAACAGTAATCCTATAAAGAATTTTTAAAGAGCTTCTTTGGAGGAAGAGGTTATGAATGCAATTGTTAGAAGCAATCTAATTTACATTTTTAATTATGTATATCTGATGTGCATTTTTCCAGTTGTAACAATTATCCTGATTTGACAGGTCAAAAGAAAAGATGTTTTCTGTAATATTTCATTTACAATTCTTAGCCATTTCTAGAAGCACAGTAACTATAGGCAATACTCATATTTATCTGATTGTCATCTTAGTCCTCTTTGTTTTGCTGAGTTTCATGGGGTTTTTTGGTTTTTTTTTTTCACTAAGATGGAAGCAAAATAACTCCTTAACTTGTAGTGGGACCATTTGCAGAGACAGATCATTTTAGTCTTTAGGCTGTCAGCGTGCCTTGCTTTGTTTCCTTATCTTTCCTTTGGACATTCTGTAAATAAGATTGACCGAGCTCTGGAGGGATGCTCATGAGAACTTCATCAGTCTGAAGAATTGTCATTGCAAGATGAGGGCTATGAGAAAAGAGTACTAGAATGTTTCAGTCTTCAGTTCCTCACAGTATTGTTTTTGGTACAGTTTTCTTTCACACTGTGAATGTGTTTAAACTGATTGTAGCACTGTTTAGAACATACTATCCTACAATACAATCTATTTTTCTTTTCTTGTCATCATGTCCTCTTATTCATATTTAATTGCTTTTCTGCCTCTTCTCCTTACCAGAGTGTTTGTATCTTTTAGAAAGCTTTCTGTTCACCAGCTATACTTCTGAGCCCTATGTGAGATGATTAGAACTGAAGGAAATGGCAAGAACGTGCCTGTTTTTTTAAAAGAACTTCTAGTTCTCCAAGCAAACTTAGTGATTTCCAGTTTAAAAATTAAAAAAAAATAATTCTCTATTACATACCAATGAGTAACAAAGAATTTTATCTTTCTTTTCTCCTAAGACCATTCTGAAATAAAGACAATTTTTGTTTCTCTTTCTTGCTCTCTGTGCATGTAATTCAACTACATCCTTTTCTGTTTGCTGTTCCTTGTTATCCAATTGTAATGCTACTATCATTTGCTGTAATAAATCTCTTTTTATGTTGTTCCACACTGCATGAAAATAGTCTATATGGATGGGAAAACAAGGCTTTGCACCTTTGGTGAATATGCAGTGAGGGCAGAGTCAGTCTTACTCGTTAGCTCAGAGCACTGGAACAGGCTGCCCAGAGAGGTTGTGGAGTCTCCTTCCATTCAAAACCCGACTGGACACGTTCCTGAGTGATGTGCTCTAGGTGGCCCTGCCTTGGCAGGAGGGATTGGACTAGATGATCTTTCGAGGTCCCTTCCAACCTCTGTGATTCTGTGATTCTGTGATTAGCTAATTAGGTATTTTACAGTGAACTCTAGTGGAACAATTTGAGAGATACATATCAGAGTACCTTACTGGTGGTAGTATTCTTCAGGAAAATTAAAGTTTGATGCCATTTAGTGAAAGGAGAATATTGAACCCAGATCTCCCTTATTCCGGTATAGCTCCTATTATTTTGTCTAAAATGGAGATGACACCATAAGTTTCAAAATTTTTATTCTAGCCTCAAAAACCTTTTTTTTTCAGCAGGAATTAGTCATTAAATCTGAGACACTTTCATGATTTTTTTCAGAATGACTGAATAGGCCTTACTATAAACCAAGATGAAATATATGTTATTGAATAACTTCTATACAGTAGCTAATTTGATAGTTTGTAATTAGATAAAAGTTCAAAAAGATACTGGCAAGTTTGAAAAAAAATATCCTTTTTCTCAGGAGCATTTCTATACTTCAGTACAAAGAAATAATTGCACAAATTCAGGATATAACAAATAATATAAATTGAAACTGTCAAGGAGTTTCTTTCAAAATCTATAGACATCTATATGAATCTATACGAATCTATAATTCTATATGAATCTATATGAATCTATATGAATCTATAATTCATCTATATGAATATAGAATCTATATGTTATACCTAATTTTGGACTTGGTCATACAAGTTCTGTATATGAGTGTTCGTTTTGTATTTCTATTTGTAATGTAACTCTAATTGTAATGTTGTATAAATTCAAAGGAATTTTTTTTCCATATCGTATTTTTACACAATGAGAGACTCATTATCTTCTTAGAGTTATGCAGAGGATTCACTGAGAGTTTGGACTTATTCAGACGAAGAAAATAGGGGCAGATGGCCACGTCTGGAGAAGACACAGTGCTGTACTCCGAAAATATGTCAGAACTGTCAGGGACCCAAATGAATAAATTCTCATAAGTTTAACAAAAACAGAAGGACATAAGATAACAAGCATTAGAAAAGATGGCCTGAGTAAGAGTAAAGTTTTATCTACCCTGTATCGTATTTGACAATCACTAAATATGAATGCCTTTGGGAAATGTGTAATTGCAAAAAAAATGCATAGTGACACCTCTTCAGAACGTTGTTACAGCCTTCAACTATTTGCAGCCCAAGGTCCTCCTAAGCCCAAGGTCCTCCTGGATGTTTCCGATCTATTATGTAACCTCAGTAGATTTATGTTCTTGGATTTATCCATACTCCATTGAACCCATATATAATTTTTGTACCCGCAAGACATTATTACAAGGAGTTCCACGCTTAACTAAATATCCAGCCTCCATGAGGGGGCTGCACCTTTTGTTTCCAATCATTTAAAGATTTAGAAGGCTGAAAAGTGGGTCCATTGTTTATGTTGTAGAGTTTTCATTTGTGTGACTTGCACCTAAAGGACTGTGACACCAGCTGATGCCAGTTTTCTGCGTTTCAGTAGCACTGTTCATAGAGCTAAGATACTTAACTCCTGAGACCTAGAGTCATTTTCTTTTTGACCATGGTGGTTTGTTTTTTTTCTAGTTATAGATATTTTTCTTATATCAAGAGAAGCCCTTTGTTAAGTCATTTGAAAGAAAAATCTTATTCCCACTTTTGTTGATGTTTTGTAGAGCTCATTTGTGGCTATTTACTGTTAGTACATTTACAAGAATGGAAGTATTGAAGACTTACTCTGTAGCAGCATTATTTATTTATGTTATTTCTTAGTATTTAAGTCATGCTGAAGCACCCTGTTAAGAACAACTCTGGGTGGATCTTGTATAGCTCACAAGAAAGAATATTATTCATCTGCTAAAGACTTTTTTTAAGGAAATATTTAAGAATTGCTGTCTCCAGGCTTATCTCATAGGAATGGCAGGATTCTTTATAATCCTCCTTCTTCAGAATCCATATTGGTGACAGTAGAGACAACACACATCCAGTGTTGTAAAAAAAATCAGACAGGCTTTTACATAGCCTTACTAAGGAGATTGTGTCATAATTCTGATGATCAGTAATTTGTAATGCTATCTTCAGTCTCTTTTTTTATGTATTGGATAGCTCGTAGCTTTGTTATCAGTCAGGCTTTAAGTATCTGTAGAGAAGTATGTCCTTGTACAATTGTTTGCAAGATGCTTACTTGTCAAGAAAGAATATTCATGTAAAACCTCAAGGCCATATGTGAAAACCCAAACCAATACAAAAAAAAAATAATTATTGTAGTGTTTTTAGTACCACTTTAATTAAAACCTAATCTAGTTTAAAATCAACTTAGTTGAATACTCTGGCACCCAGTGTGCTTGCTTTTTTAAATATAAATTTCAGTTTTTCTTCAAATATAATGCTCCCCTAGCAGCTTTTAATTTCTCAAGCTATCAATGTATCATATATGTATGTATATATTAATGTTTGAAGAACTGTCTTGTTACTGTTACACTTAGCTTACATGAGCTATAATCAGGACAAAGGTAGATGTAGGTTTATTAAGTTTTAATGTTCAGTGGATTCCATAGAATACTATAAACCAATACTTTATTTCAATAATAATTAAATATTTCAGTACCAATAATTCAGTAAATTATTAAAAGTTAGTTTGCTTTTTTATAAATTAACAACAGTGAGGGTTTTGTTGGGAATTTTTGTTTCTGATGGATGGGTTTAAAATATTAAATATCTACATTTACCTATGCAACAGGCCACTAAGAGGCAGGTTAACATTGTTATTACTAAGGCGAAAGTAAAAACCAGGTATCCTTCAAATAAATCCTGTATATCATGTACTTGCTGGATCTTAAAATACTGTCTAAGAATGTTTAGTGGCGCCTTAAAAATGGTGGGAGAACAAATCGTGTATTTTCTACAAAAAAGTCAACAAAGGTATAGTGCTCACACTGAAGCCCATCTTCACATTTCATTTCAGCCAGAAGGAATACAGTTCATGCACTCTGAGATTGCTCCAGGATGTCAACCAAAACACAATAAATGGAAACTGTCAGGAGATTTCCCAGCCAAACTAAAACACTAATGTAGATGCACCTGTAAGCCTTCAATAGAAATCAGCTCCTATTAACCATGAAAGAATCACAAGAATGGAAACAATGAGAAATGAGAGTTTCTGAATGTTTCATCTGTAGAAAAAGCTCTAATCGTCTCTTTTACTGTGTTGAATATCAGAAAGGCTGACTATGAGATGCAGGTTTTGTAAAACCTAGCTTATTGTTTTGCCTTTCTGAGATAAATTCCAGGAAAGCCAACTGTTAAAACCGTAAATATTCAGTTATTTGAATTGCTTGCTGTTTATTCAAGCAATTAGAATAAGACTACCTGATCGCTAGCTTGCTTGCATCCCTCTGAAAAAGTGAGATGATACTCATAATTGCCCTCCTCTCCCTCCTCCTGTAGCACGTATCCTATGCAACCTTCATAGGCAAGAGAAAGGTGACACTGAAAGAGAAGGAAATTGGATAACAAAATAAAAGAGAAAAATACAGATAAAATACTGGTTCAGGGAAGAGGGAACACCATTTCACCCCTGTATTCCCAGGCATTTTTCACAAAGGTAAAAGCATACCTTATTTCTTTTGAGCAACATGCGCTGCATGGCCTATACTACCCCAAGCTTTTTTGTAGCTTGGGAGATAGTTTTGTATCATGACCACAAATAATAAATATTCATCACAATTATTTTTTTCATATTGTAAAATAATATGTTGTCTGCCCATCTTTTCTTTGCCTTTCTGAGTGAGGTACTTTACTTCAGAGCTTACCATACTCTAATAATTCCTATAGGCAACCCCCCACCCCCAATGATGTCATTCCAAGTCAGTGGAACTGAAAGCCCATATCTGCCTACATGCTGTGTCTACATGCTGTCAGGGGAAGCTCTCCTTGGACAGTGTATCACTTACTCAGAAATGCTCAGAGAATTTAGGGAGGCAGACACGTTCTGGTGGTTTAATGAGGTCCTCACTTCATCTGCTGTATCTTCATGCTTTCGCTCTACAGCAAATGTTGAATTAATCTGCTTCACAGTGCAGTAGAGCTGGAGTACTGTTCTTTACCATCCATGTAGGAGTGCTAAGAGTATACTAGTGGCCAGTTAAAAGAAGACCATTGATGCTCAAGGGGCACATTGCCCCATATCATGTAGCTATACTTCGAAAAAAGATAGAGAAATCGAAATATCACTAGTCTCAATTACAGATAAGGTGAGCAGCACCAAAGTACTAAGTGCCTTGCTTAATTTTGAAGGAAAAAAAAAACGGAACAGGCCTTTTTCAAGTCCCAATCAAGTGTCATAATCAGACTTAGAATTATTTCAGGAAATAATCAGACATATGATTATTTCAGAAAATTCTGAACTGATATATTCCTTCTCTCAAGAACATTCTTCCACAGTATAGCAGCAATTGAAACATCACCTATAGCAACGGTAGCCATGGGGAAATACTTTTTTCTCCAGCAGTGAAAGTAAATCACTATCAAAAAATGTAGTACCTGCAATAATATCAAAGCAAGAATATCTCATGATGGTGCTTACCTGGAATCTTGATGAAGTACACACTCTTAATGCATATTTTAGTTTTTTAGATTTTTAAATGACACCCTTTGAGTTTAGTAATTTTTGTCTAGACTACTCTGCCTCTTGTTACTCCATGGATGATACTGGGTTGCCTTAACCACTCATATCAGCTACATAAATAATCAACACCATTACTTTAGAAAGTATCATGTAGTTGTTTCCTCTCTTCACCTTTTGGGATTTACATAATCACAGATTATTATGTCTTGAATATTTTTTTTAATTTATCATTATAAGTAGATTTTGTGTTGTGTTTTTCTTATGAGAGCTTTATTTCTTTTTACGGGAGCTATATGCACTCTTCTTAGGACGTACAAACCAAGCTTGGTTATTGGATATGCACCTTCCTTCCATTCTGTTCTTTTGTGTCACAACCAATAAGACCACTCATGCTACTAAATGCTATATTCATATACTAATACTGAACTACGGCAATTTTGACCAAAGAAAACCCCACCCATCAGTTTGTGTATAATTGAGTTCTGCCTCAACACCACAGACAACAGATCTTGTATGATTAGTAATCTATCTGTAAGCAAATTAAACTTAAATGATTGATTTCTAAATAGTCATTAAAGTAGTATGAGGAAAAAATACACAAAACAGTAAAGGGACATTAACAATATTTCACAGTCATTAGTCATTTTAGTCCTAAATCTGATAATCCAAGGATAATGATACTGAAAATACAGAAAAAAAAATAAAAAAAAATCATGTTCCTGAACAAATAATTTTTCAACTAATAGAACTTTATTTCTTAGCATTCATTATACCCCTCATTTACTCCCTGGAAACTTTAGAGCTAAGGTTGATATGAAATAAATATATGGCAGTAGGTCCAGTGGTTCTCTTAAGTAAATACCAATGATATTATTATACTAAATCTGATGAGAAATTTAGAAGTATTTTGTATTCAAACTCAGGAATACTGTCACCTGCCAAAACTGTGTGAGAAATAGAACAAGAAAAATGATATAGGTGAAAAACAGGAGAGAGAAGAGAAAGAGAAAGCAAATAGTCAACAGCTTGGTGGTTAGGACACTTATCTATGCTATAAAATCCTTCTTTCAAGTACTTGGACTGAGCAGGGATTTAAACCTCTGTGTTCTACATCACCAGTGAATACCTCAAACTCCGGTCTTGTAGGTTCATACGTTTTGTGGTTTCATCCATATGTTCTTTTCTGGAGCTAAGAAACCTTTTGCCAGGAAAGCATTATGGAAATCAACAACTATATCTCATGAATGTTTTGTTAGATGAATTAACATTTTTTCACCAAAAAGAGCAGAAAATTAAGTGAAAAAGTCCTAAATTATCCTTTTCTGTAAAATCAAGTAAATGCAGTTACATCTTACAAAACAGGTAAAATAAACTGCTACTGTATCTAATGGACATAACAAATTGTTCTGCATGCTACCACTCATTCATTCATATCTGAAAAACAAATCAGACTTTTTATAAAGGAATTTTAATTATGTGCTGTAGCTACATATTCTATATTATTCTTTGAAGTCATTGTATAGACCAAAATGTGCAAATATATTTTGCAAAATGGAATATTTGCAATATGACTATGACTACCTTCAGACGTTGTCATAGAATATTTGATAATGATGGTATATGCAACTCAGTAAGAAAATGTGTTTAAAATGCTGATTACCAGTTAAAATTCTCTAGGGGCCTGATCCAAAGTTTATTGGTATTAGTGGAAATATTCATACTGAGTTTAGCAGTTTTCAGATAGAATCAGACTCCTACACATTAAAAATTACTAGTGTGGAAGAGCTTTTTCTTTCTAAAAACACTGGAGGCAAATACATTAGTTCAAAACCAGTGGGATATCATTCTGAACTAAATCTATAATTCTAAAGTAGAACATGTGCATGATAGGTCTGAACAGTGATTTAAAACAGATTTGAATTGCACTGGCACACTTAACTGACAAGACTTGGGATTATTCTGTGCTCTAAAAAAGCATTTAAATCTGCATGCTTCCTGTTTTTCTAAGGCTAGAGATCAATTTGGGGCATTTTAGCACAGTACATCGCTTATTTCTGTTTCAGATTCTAAAAATTGCTTTGAAGTATATGCCAGAAGCAAAATTATTTCTGCCCATAGATGAAATAACTCATTCTCTATGGCTTCCTCAGATGTGGAGTCAATCTCTGCTCAAGAAAAATACCATTTTAAAAAATAGAATAATATGTAACTTCTAATTTTAAGTTTAGCACTTAGCATTCAGAAAACATTATGGGCAAAATTATGGAACATAGTCACAAAATTTTCTGACGGAGGTGCATCTGCTCTGGGAAATAAAAACGAGGGTCTGTTGTCCATTGCATGTCACGCCAATGAAGAAGATTACTTGAATCTTGCTGGATAGGTGGTTATTAGAAAAGCATGGGGTTGTTAGAAGTATTTGTTCCGTTTCCAGTGTTTTTGACTCTTTCTTAAGACTGCAAGTTCATGCAAAAGAATTTGAGCCTGTTACCTCCTTCCCTGGTATTCTCAGATGTGTAGTGTATAACGTGCTAAAAGAAAAGAAGATTGGTTTCTCTCTTTGGTCCCTAGCACAGAAGCAGTTCAGGGAGAGTTGCCATCTGCTGTTCTTGAACAGCTGTCTTGCTAGCTGGTGTAAGGTCTTACGGCAGGCTTTCACACATACACAGATTAGGAGCAGTACAGTCTGGCCCTGTGTAGATTCAGAGCAGTGTATAAATAGAAAATGTAGAATTATGTTGTATTTGAAAGAGACATCTAGTTCAGACCATCACAACTATAGTCAAATTACCACTATCTGATTTTCAGAACATTTTGTTACCAATTTTCTGCATAACTCCGAATTCTGAAATGATATGAGATCATCGCAATGAAGCATTATGTCATCATCTCTGTTGCTGAGGCATTCAGAGTCAATTATATCTTCCCATGTTGGTACGGTTTATAAGGAGACTTCCTATAAAGTGAAGGCAGGGCATGTTGTCACTAAGGATAGGATCTGTGAATCATGCTGGAGACTGTTCTAGAGTTGTCCAGGATACCAAAAGAATTTCATAAGCAGCTAAAGTAGATCTTTGAAGCTATTCATTTTGCCACCCTTCTGTCACAACCTTCCTAGATTTAGTGCAAATCCCTCAATCCCTTCCTGGCTTAAGGTTGAAAGGACACATTGGCTTTTAATGACCCATCATTGGAGCATAAAACATTAGTGAATTTGGTTGATGATATAAAATCTAAAGTACAGTTGAGAATAAATACATTAAACATGTGGAAATCAATCTGACATCCTTTTCTGAGCGTAACCTGGTTTCTGGAATGAGTAAACTAGATATACTGCTAAATGCTTGAGTATACCATGTGTGAGGAATTGTAATAGGACAGAAGATGCTTATCCAAAATTTGGAAGGAGTTTGCATTGTTTAATGGCATGTGGCACAAAGTTTGGGAACTGAAAGTGTATACAATATTCTCTTATGGGATTATCTTTTGGTGACTTTGAACTTTGTTCTGTACCCAGGAATGCACAGTAAACGTGAAGGCTCTTTTGAAAAGTGTGGTTAGCGATAGAAGTGTACCTTTCCCATGAGGTATTTACTAAAGCTGTTTGAAGCGCAAAGCCTGAATAAGCAAAACAGACGTAAAAGTTGTCCCAATTACAATTCAAGTGTGATTCTGCATATTTTTTTTATAATTAGATAGCATATTGGAATTATAGAATTGTGATCAAGAAAGATTTGGTGAAAACTGTGCTGCCCTGATATTTTGCAAAGAGTTACTGAAAATAAGCTAAGTGTGAAGCATTTCCCAGATGGTAAAAATTCACTCCAAGGAATTTAAATTGATGCTTAAAATGTTTCTGTGTTCATGAGGCTCCTTTTGCATCTTTAAAAAGAAAATTGCAATGTACTCTAATCACTGCCGATTTTACTGTAATTTATTACAGGGAAGATTAAATGAACACAAAAATTGCAGGTGGAAATTTGATCTCTCCCTGCATTAAAAACTTGCAGTATAATATCCTCATCTCTCAAGTTTTGACCTATTTTTTGCTATACTATGATGAAACCGAGCTTTCTTCTGGGAAATATCAGTAAAACATCATGCCCTTATGAAATAACTGTCAGTGTTAATTTAGATACAGAGACATTTCCTTCAGTGTAAGCAACATTTCTTATAATCTTTTGATGTAAGCATTGGTTTCTAAAAATATTTTTAATCAAAGCATTCATTATTGTGTTTGAAATATCTGAATCAGTTTAGGATAAAAATCTAATATAAACCTTTCTTAAAATTCCTTAACACTACAATAGTCTTACCAGTTTAAATTGTTTTGCTCTCTTAAATACTCAATTGAGGGTTACCACTGGACTTTTTTTCCCCTCAGATTTTGCATAACATTTTTTTTTATCCAACATTTGATATGCGCTTTATGCAAACTGAGTCAATGCAAGTAATTCTCACTTGATTAAAGAACAGAAACATACAGACTTAATTTGGTATTATCAGCATAATCAGAACTAATTTCTATAATAAATTTGCACTTTCTTTGTCAAATGTGACTGACATTGAAAAAAAACAAAATTAAGTACCTCCATGATTAAAATATCTATAAACTCAATGCAGAGAAAGATTTTTCTTTCTGCAAGTACTTGTACATGCTCCTGCATTTCCCCAGGATTTTCAACACAGAAAACCAACTTCAATGTTTTATGAAAAACAAACAAGAGCAAAAGGACTTTAACTGTGACTGATCCTAATTCTCTCCTTGCTCATGCATCATTCAGAAACTGATCACAGTTTCACCCATACAGGTCACAATAGTTTGTCTATCTAAAATGTTAAGCAAGGGAAGTATATTGTTTAATTCCTATGTCAGAAAAATACGTGGTCCTGCTCATAGTCTGCTGAATAGTTTCCATTGTGCTCTTCAGAGGTAGCTGCCTGTTAGTTTCATGGTATTTGGATCAAAGCAGTTGTATGAATGACTGTGCTTCTAATTATTAATGTATTTCTGCGCATTTTGCAAAGTGAATTATTGCATACATTTCTGTGTACAGATCATATAGAATTGTGAAAACAAGCAATAGAAGCCCTTCAGTCTGTGGTACTGGGAAATGAAGGTGCTTTTCAAAGAAGATTGTTCTGTTTTTGTTTTTTTAAAGCTGACAGTAAAATACCAGAGGAAAACCTGAAAAATTGCAAGATTAATCCAATTCATTTTATAAAGCAGCCAAAGATGAGGTTCTCACCGCAACCGTATTTTAAAATTTAAAAAAAAAAAGTTATTAGTTTTCATTTCTCTTAAAAGCTGAAATATGAATTCAGAGTTCTTGAACATTTATATCAAATAAAGAGAGCAAGAAAGGCATATAGCCAACAGTAGAGGAATATGTCTGACTGTAAGCTAACCTATAACACACCAGTAAACTAGTAATTGTCTTACCTTTAAAGAGACATTAAGCATAAAATACCAAATGCAGCCGCTATAGTAGGTGATATATTTATTGTCAGATTTCCTATTAGTGGAAACCATACATAAAAAAATCAAGCATGTATTTTTACCATGTACTTGAGAAACTGGGTTAAATGCTGATTCTTAGAATTTTACATTTAAACTAAGCTATGTAAAGAAAAGCTGTTAGCATCTTCAGTATCTACTTTAATGTTTGCCTCATTGCTATGATTTAGATCATTCCTGTGTTTGATGTTTTGAAAATTACTTATTCTAAGACATAGTTGCTGGGAATTAATCACTGTTTTCCTAGCATCTTTATCATTGATCTTCTGGTCTTTAGATGGAGCCCCTCCCTTTCTAAAACACAAGGAATGAAAATGCATCTGCTATTTTTCTAATTCAGTTGAATATGCTAAATACTGAGCTCTTGGCTGTGAACCCATGTCGACTCTTCAGTTGCTTTTATTGTTCTTGTAGCTTAACATAACCTGACTACATTTGCCTCTGTATCAAATGATATGAATTTGTTAAAATGAAATTCAGAGTATCTAGGAAGACGACACTATTTAAGGTACTGCTATAGAATGATTGCTAAAATTAGAGCTAGCTGTATTGTAAATACTACTTTTAAAATACTGTGGGGGAAGTAATATTACTCCTACAGTTAATGTATTTTATTGCATTACTAATGTATGTTTAAATAGTGCAAGTATAGATTACTGGAAATTTTTTTTCTTTTTTCTTTTTTTTTTGTGAGACATCACCAGAACCACATCAGCAAGATGAAAGGTGGTACCAGCACTGTGCTATGACTACCCTGACTTGGTATGATAGTCCTAATGTATAGATTGCAGTGATTTTATAAAGACTATGCTTTGGTGTTCAGGGCATTGGCTGGGGAATTCAGCTCAAGAAGAACTTGTCACAGAATCACATAGTCACAGAATCAGAAAATGGCAGGGGTTGGAAGGGACCTCTGGAGATCATCTAGTCCAACACCCCTGCCAAAGCAGGATCACTTAGAGCAGGTTGCACAGGATCACGTCCAGGCAGGGTTTGACTATTTCCAGAGGAGGAGACTCCACACCCTCTCTGGGCAGCCTGTGCCAGTGCTCGGTCATCCTCAGAGTAAGGAAGTTTTTCCTCACATTCAGATGGAACTTCCTGTGTTCCAGTTTGTGCCCGTGGCCCCTTGTCCTGTCCCTGGGCACCACTGAGAAGAGTCTGGCCCCTTCCTCTAGACACCCACCCTTTAGATATTTATAAGCATTGATCAGATCCCCTCTCAGTCTTCTCTTCTCCAGGCTAAACAGACCCAGCTCTCAGCCTTTCCTCACAAGATGGATGCTCCAGGCCCCATATCATCCTCGTAGCTCTCCGCTGGACTCGCTCCAGTTGTTCCCTGTCTTTCTTGAACTTGGGAGCCCAGTTCAAGTCTTACTAACATGAACCTTCCTGTGAAATTAATAAGAGAATGACTTCCATAAATCTTGCATATATGACAAAGAAATTAATACAATATATTTGAATACTTTGCTTATAATGAAGATGTTGCAAAAAGTATTTTTGGCTGAGCAATGAATTTAAAATTCAGCTTCCTTAATGATTCAGTGCACTTTGGAAATAATGTAAGTTGTTGATATCAGTTCTTTACCAATTTTGTTGGCAGAAAATATGCATAAAAAACAGACAGTTTTCCTGATCTTATGTAAAAACACATTACTTCATAAACTGGTTACTGATTCTGAATTAAGTGGGTTCCCATTCAGTGAGATTACTTTTTCTGTGTTTTGTTTCACCGCAGTGGAGCTGGGTTGCCTAAGCAACCAGTAAAATACCAGGACTGGGATGTGGCTGCTGCTTTCTTCCTCTCTCTCTCTCTCAGCCTGAACACAGTCGGCACTGTGTGGAGCTCCCAGCCTCAAGCGCCTGCGTAAGGAAAGCATTGCCCATCACACTTTACAAAGTATGCAGTGAATAAACTCCCCTGGATCAGACAAAACCTGTGCTATTTTGTGTTGATGGGTCTCCTAGGAAATATGGAGCTGGAGCTATTGCATTGGATGAGGTCAGAGAACCAAGGGCACACATCTGAGGACATGAAGCTTCATCAGCTCTGTTCTCATAGAAGTTATCAGGGAGAAAAGTGAAGCACCAAGAAGTGGTGTGACTTGGTGAGAGACACATGTTGAATATGTATAATGTAGAGATGTGCAGACAATCACAAACTCTTGTTCGAGCTTCACTTTATCTCCATACAAATTGAGACTTGCCCAAAAGATGTGTAGCTCTGTGAAGCAATGTTCCTGAGCAGGATATTTTTCAGGAGTCCTGTTGGTGGTTTTCACATTTCAGCTGTTGTTAGACAAAGAGGCACTTAATCCTCTTGGATTAAACAGAAAGTGAACAAGAGATCCAATACGTCAACAAAATTTATGGGTCAAATTTTTTTTTTTGCTATAAAGTGAAAATATCAACTTGTTTGAAGTACATCTCCTACCTCCATTTAATCTTCAGCAAAATTTCACTAGTAGAGTATGTTGAAGTATGTGGAAGATCAGAAATAACCATGTTACGTTCTTAACTTGTTTTTAAATGTATTAATTAGATCAAGTACTCTTCAGATCAGATGCTGTAATATGAAAAGCAGAAAAACAATATATTAAAAAGGTTTGTGGGTTTTGAGTTTATACACTAAGAAAAGCTGAAATTCTTACACTAACATTGCCTTTCCTGGCTTTAATTACTTGATTTCTCATATTCATTTTTTAAGCAATTTTTGTCATGCAATTTTATTTTTTTTGTTTATGAATATTTTCCACAGGGCTGTAATAACAGATCTTATTTACTTCATTTTCAGTAGAAATTGAGGCAATAAGAAGGTATTTATAGAAGATGCTTAAGTACAGTGAAAGGACAAATGAAAACTTTTATTCCTTTTTTTTATTACTTTTAGCAGTGAATAAAAGAAAATGTGAATTTAGCATAAACTAATGGAGTGTAACTTTCCTGCACACGCAGATAAGGAGCTCTGATGCTTTTAGCTCACTTGTTTGAGTGCATAGTTCTGGTACCTGGAAGGAGTGACGATGGGTTTGAGGATTCCATTTTCCCGTTCCTCATCTCCCATCAGCTATGAACCTCCATGGTCCGTAGTGTAACAGAGAGCATTTTGCAGCCCCCAAAACATTAAAACACTGTGACAGTGGCTTTCTACAAGTTTTTCTTACATGGCCAGGGTGAGTGGGAGTACGAAAAAGCCATGTCTCTGTTCAACACGTCTCTGCGACCAAAGAACTGTGCCAAAGGCAATTTACGATTTGAAAACAGCCCTTTTGCTAAGGTACCTGATGATTTTGCTTTTTGCTTGTATAAAGCATCTCTTCTTTATGGGTGATGGAGGGGTGTGTCTTTTAAAACACTTAAAGCTAAACTGAAAATCCAGACCTGTGGCTATTTTAGTATCTAAAGACAGTCTTTAGAGAGACACATGTAATACTTCCATATATGAATGGCTTTGCTCACACACATGTAAGTTGAAATTAACTGGTCAGCTGGAATGAAGTTACCCATATATATAACTATATATACCTCGTCTTTTTCTAGAAAAAATGTCAAAATACATTGCTTTTTCTTGAAAAAAAAAAAAAAAGTTTTTCCATAATTTAAGTTTTTTGAAACATCACTAATTCACATAAGAAAAGTACAGCCTATTTAAAAGGTAATTGTCAGGATATACAATTGACAGAAAAATTACTGCTCTTAGTTTTTTATCATATTATTATCCCCTTCTACATAAAGACTGAACAAATCTGTTTTATGCCTCTGATAGCTAGTGAAAAATATTAATACACTTACTGCAGGGGAAAACACTGACTAATCACTTGCAGACCACATCAGAAAATAAATTTTTACTCAAATTTAAATACCAAACGAAATTGAATTTATGGCTTTAGTTCATTTTCAGTATTTGAAAGCTTAATAAACTGCATTTAAACCATGTGCAGGTATGCATTCTGTTTCTGAACTATTTCATTTATAAAGGCTTCTGTGTCTTCACAATGTGATATAAGTAAACGTAATAAATAAACAGAAGGCTTGCATCCTGTTAAAACTCTACATAGTAGTGGGAACAGAATAGAAAAAAGTAACTTAATGTCATAGTAGGCTTCCAAAATAAAGAGTTCAATTACTACATATCTGTTGCTGAAAAATGCCAGAGAATTCTGGCAGTTATCACAGAATCACAGAGGTTGGAAGGGACGTCGAAAAATCATCTAGTCCAACCCCCCCTGCCAAGGCAGGGCCACCTAGAGCACATCACTCAGGAACATGTCCAGTCGGGTTTTGAATGTCTCCAGAGAAGGAGACTCCACAACCTCTCCATCTTCCCGACACTCACCCTTAACATATTTATAAACATTGATGAAGTTACCCCTCAGTCTCCTCTTCTCCAAGCTAAAGAGACCCAGCTCCCTCAGCCTTTCCTCAGAAGGGAGATGTTCCACTCCCTTGATCATCTTTGTGGCTCTGCGCTGGACTCTCTCTAGCAGTTCCCTATCCTGGAGTTATGATTGTGTATTGCTAGGAAAAAATCAGTTGCTTCTAAAAATACTTTGACAATCTATTTTATTTACTAGCTATTCATTAAAGCCACAAGTTTTAATTGTAATAAAAACTATTAGCACTAAAACATAAAAAATAAAGAAAATGATAATGTTAAGAAATACAGTCCTTAAATTTGTTCTGGGGCAGTATCATATATTCATTGATTTCAGTAGGCTTTGCACAAGGCTTCACATGTCAAAATTAATGGCAGTTTATCACCATTTTATGTTTTCTCAGAAGCAGAATTACCACCAAATCATTATTTTGTAGTCATTTGTGCTATCTGTGAGAAATGTGACACTCTGGAAATGATATTCTATTGAAAAGTGGCAGATATTAACTCCATATGGATTAGTCAGGAACCATTGTAACAGCTTCATGAATGTTAGGTATATCAGAGGATCCTAAGACCCAAAGAATTTTGTGGTGACGAAAGAGCCAAGAACATCTGAACTATTCTTGATCTCTCTTGCCAATTTACTGCAGCATAAGCTCTGGGTTTTTTGTACTGTATGTCTTAAACTGTTTTGAGGAGCTGTTTAGGGACCTACAGTTCATGCCCATCTGCAGATGGTCTCTGAACTCTTCGATACTGATGTTCTGCAGCACCAGTGCCTGTTCTTATGAAGGACTAGATGCCGTGACCCTGTCCCGGCTTCTTTCGTGCAGCCTTTAATGATGGCATTCCTCCATCAATGTTACATTTTCCTCGTGGAACTGAAGTTAACTGAAGTTAATGGATGCTAGTTAATACAAAGGACAAGCATCTTCTTTGTGAAGCTATTTAGGCGCTATTGGAATAAGAAAAAATGAGTCCAAGAAACTTAGAAAACAAAGTCCTGGAGATAAAAAGCAAGCCCTGAGTTACTATAAATGTCCTTTTCTCCTCAATCCAAAGACAAACAAATGGTGCTCAGTAAAGAAAGGGCTTGTGAGATAGTTAAATCTTTAACATTAATGATAGTAGTAATAGTATAACAATATCTAGTTTTTAAACATGCATTTGTATTAACCATTTCTTATACCATCTTACAAAGGTCAGATTTGTCCCCATTTTACAATACTTCTGTATTGTACAATGACCGTGTGAAGATTAAACCAACAGGAACATCATCTGTAGACCTGTGTGAGGAACAATTAGTCCTGAGAGAGTGAGCACTAGACAGACAAAATGCATTAAATAGACAAAAATTATATTGACAAGAAGACTGTATCTCAGATCTGATCTTCTGTTTTTGCATGACATTGCATGGTGATTTTAGGCTTACAGATACATTCATGGTCAGATAAATCACATTACTCAGCTGTGCAGCATTTGGTGCTTGCTTGTGCTTTCCTCAGTAATGATGTCAGGTAAGAAGTTTTGGAAAGCATAGGGGTTGAGTCATTTTCTGGGAAGATTAAATGTGTAGCAGAGGGGAGGAAGCAGATGATGTGAATTGGGATCATAATTTGGAACGATGAGGGAAGACTGCTCGGCAGAGGGTGGTTTGGGAAGCTGGAGCTGTGCAGTGGGAAGGCTAAGAACAGTGGTTTAGATGGAAGTTTCACATTGCATTGACAGTGTCTTGACCCATATTTTCTAAGATTAGCTCTCGTAACCGAGATGGGTATAAAATCTCAAGTGATGTGACTTTTCATATGGAATTAAATTCTCTAGGTCACTCAGGTTAAATCATATCAGGCTCTAGGCAATGTAAGCTCAATGATTGCCTAGTTACCTAGGCCTGTATATAAGGGATTTATAATGTTATGAGATAGTTTCTTCAAAAGGTCTTTTCTAAATAAATGTTGTTTTGTTTTGTAGAAAGATGTCTTGTCAGTGGTCAGCTTTGTCATAGCTCGTTAGTGAGCTGGCCACAGCTTCTGAAATAAGGTCATATCTGCTGGGATAATTTGGGGATTTTCAGGAGCATTTGGTTGTCAGCACTAAAGAAGATAAATACAGTTTTTATTTCAAAAATTTGATGATGAATAGAAGTCATAAGAGCTAAATGGGTTACTGTGGAAAACAAAAGGGTCACATATTTAATTGAACTTGGCAATCATGACAACATTGCAGACTCCTGATACAATTTTACTCCATACTTTTCTCTGTGCACCTGCTGCAAGCACAATAAATAAACTTTTAAATGAACACTGTATTTCTAGCTCCCCTTCCAGTAAAGAATGACTTTCAAGGACCCTAGAGAGCCTGTTTGTCTTAAACAGAGCAAAACAGTAGAATGTCTGACATATCAGTCTTAATTACAAGAATACTAGGTACCATCTGCCTCTGATTTAAATTCATTGTATCATACTGTGAGAAGTCATGCCTTGCAAAGTGATATTTAATAATTTAAATATTTTAAAATCATTCCGTTAGAGTTAAACCATAATCATGAAAGTTCATATTTTCTTTTGAAGTATGTGTGCCTAGAAGTAAGACATCATTATTATAGCCAAAGGGCTTTATAAAACATTATCTAATTTTTCAATTTACTATATATATAATGACACTTTGTATACTCTGTAGTTAAATTTGTTTTCGCATATATTCACTTCCTTTCATGTTAAAAAAGATTCCTACAGACATTAGTAGAGAAGCATAAAAGCGCAGTATAAATGTTTTGAAAGAACTTCTGAAAAATTCAGGGCTTATGGTAAACTCTGATAAATATCTTAAAAGATGCTGATGATACTTAGCTCTCATCTAGTGTTGTTTTCATTAGCAGGTTTTAAAGCCCTTTAGAAGGATCAGTACTATCATAACCAAGGAAATTGAGGCAAACTAATACTGAACTGATTTTCCAAAGTCACCTGGTAAACTACTGAAAAGGCTAGGAGTAACTCCTGAGTCAAAAGATAGCAGTTTCGATTTCAGACTACAAAGCTCTCTTCGGCATTGTGATCTGCTTTAGTTAGACAGTCTTCCATTATGAGAAATAGGTTACTTTTAATAATTCGTAACATTGTTCTTGTGAATTTTTTAATTTAATAATATAATGGTATTTTAAAAGGTTTCTGTGTGAGCTAGGCAAATTGAGGCAAAACTAACTCCCTTAGTCTTCCTTGGCAGTCTCCATATTCTACTGAAATTCTAGATAATATTTCTACAGAACTGGCAATTGTGCCACATTTTTAAACTGCCTGTAGCTTGAGAAATGGTATTAAACTACATCATAGCACAGGCTGATTTGGTCTGGGGTTTGAATCAAGTTTCACAGCCTGTTCTGTGCACTGCAATGGTATTGCAAGATTTCTGTCACTATGTAGGGTGTTGTTTTAAAGCTGTCTTAGACTGTACAGTGCACTACAGTTGTGAATGCAGTGTGGTCACATCCCATCTCCCTTGAAATAGTTTCGGTTTTATTCTTTTCTGCTGACCTCTCATATCACCTGTTCCTTTTCTCCTCTTACTGTGATTCAGCTGCAATGTTAAAAACTAATGAGAGAACTTGACGCAAACAAAGGTATTAATTTTAAGTTAAAATAAAGTGATTTCTGTGGATTTTCTGTAGGTATGCAGGTATGCAGCCATTGAACAAGACAGTGTTGAAGCATGCAAAGCTTATTTCTAGTGTACACTTGCATTAATACTTAGAGCAGAGAGATATTTTCCACTTTTTTTCTTACACTTTTTCCATCATCTAAAGTCTTTCAGACAAGAAGCAAATTTGCCCTTAAACTAGGTAATGAAAACATTGGCTATGTTCCATAAACAAGGTCTGTGTATCCTCTTTTGTATCTAGAAGGGGTTGTGTAAAACTTTATTTTCACTTAGTGGAAGGGAAATTACCCCTTCAGGTAGTTCAGATTTTCAGATTTTTCACTGGATACCACAATTTGTATTTAGAAGGGACAATCTCTTAACAGAATACTCTCAGTGAACAGCTGGTACATGGCAACATTTTATATCTTTACAGCTATCTTCAAAATGATTTTATGACTCAGCCTTAGTTTGATACGAAGACTAGAAACTTAAATGACGTTCAATTCTTCTCCCTTCATACTTCAAAAAAATGTTTTCTTCAGAATTAAATGACCTATATCTTAATCTCTTGATTTACATAATTCTTGACAATGTGTAAAATTCTAATAAGTAATTGCTCTCTTCCAAGAAAATCAATTGCTTTCCAGTGGGACATGTAAAAATCAAGTTTCTTTCTAAACATTCAGGTGTCAGTTTGGTAGATTTTGAATGTTCTACTGTGAAAAAATCAGCGGAACTACATTTTTATTCCCATACAAAATGGTTTCACACTGGTGAATGTAGTTGAATAATTATTATTATTCAGCTAGTCAGTGTCACATGTGCAAAGACATCTCCCAAGAAAGCAACTTTGTGTTCCCAAATTCTCAAGCAAAAGCAGTTGTTACCTTGAAAACTACTCTTAAAATAGGACAGTGGAAATTTGACATGAAGATAGATGTATGAGAGAAACATTTACAATGTACTTACTGACAGATTTGCAGTATTCCCACTGAAACTGTGGGAAGGGCATTTTTTTGGTAAGAAATAGAAATCTTTAAGCTGGAGACAGGATTATTAGAAGCAACCACGTGGAGGCCACTGTAGAGAGTGGTGCCTTTTATGCCAGATGTGTCATTGGAGTGGGATATGAGAGAAGATGAGCTACCTCTGAAAAATTATTGTTGGTGTTTCTAAGATCCCAGCTGTCAATTAAGTGCGCTTGCTGGTGTTGTGAGTGCTACAGTAAAGGCTCTATGTGATATCCTTGTGTTAGTATTGTTTAGTCACACGGAGAGTGTGCAAGGTATGATAGCTACATCTAGCACTCAGGGCTGATGCTTTCAAGTCAAGCTTGGTATTTATACATGAAATAAGAAAGAAGTCTGCCTAGTTCACAAGTTTATTTTAAGAATATGTGGGAGCGTAATTGTATTAAGTCTTTGAAGTTGTAGAGGAAGCAGAACAATAACAATCTCAGGCATAACACTTCCAAACATCTCTTATGCTCTGTCACAAACATTGGACCTGCATATTTTCAGTGTTTCTGTTTTCTGAAGAATGCCGCAGGTAGGGTGTGCAGTTTCATAGGTCATCAAATGACCTTTTTGTCAAAAGGCTGAAGGGCATTGTGAAAAGACTAATATTCATTCTTAAATTTTTTAATACTCTTTAGAGTGTTACAATGCATTGAGTCCTTTACGGGATTAAACTATTTTTCCCTTTTCCCTCCACTCCCATCTATGCCTTTGGTGTCACCTCCATGAATGCTTTTGTAGTCACATGAGAGTGTAGGATGAAACTTCGTATTTTAAGGCTGAAGTTCTCTCTGTAAAGTTAGTGTAAGGAAAAACAGATTCTGTAAGTTGTACACATGATTATCCTGTAATTCACAAGAAAGGCATGAGTTCATGAAAGAGGTGAAAAATGCCTTTGGTATTCCGTTCCGTCACTTTGACCCTTCTGGCTTCTTTTGAAACTGTCGTTTGCTTGAGTTTTGCCTCTCTTGCACTCAGTTTTTCAGGTATTACTGGAATTCTTGAAGATTTCAAGGCCTCAAAGTGGTGACTTTTCTGTGTGTTGTTCCGGAGATCAGCTATGATCTTGGTACCCACATCTAGTGATGCTGGAGGCTTGGCTTCCAGCTTTTTACTACCTGAGCTTTGTATTATTTCTTTTATTTGGGATGTTATTTCTTTGTTTTCGTATGGTTCTGGATACTTACAATGACTGAAGGGGAAGAAAGCACTTGGGACTGATGATTCTGAGCTGAGGCCTATCAATACAGTAATCTTTGTTCAGGAGTCAAAACAGGCCATACAAAAGATTGCACAGCAAAGGAATAAGGGTGTAAGGACTGAGAAGGTGTTTCTGATCACTCTGAAAAAATCTGGCTTCATGACTGAAAGTTATGTTGGCTTAACAAACAGTCTTTACAACCTGATTTACAACTCAGAACAGCATGGCTGGGCTTCCCACATGGCATAGCTGAAAGGATTGGTGAGTGAATATGGAAAATGTCAAGAAAACTCAATATTGACACAGCTAAACATCTCAGGAAGATGAAGCTTTAAGACAAAAAGACATTTGTCATGTAATTATGATAACAAAGAAAAGCTACCTACCATAGAATAACTAAAAAGTATTTGGAGTTATGATATTATTTTTAATTGAGTCAATATATAGTTTTTCAAAGGTACTTCAGCTGCTTTAAACTTGTCATTGAAGTTTTCCCATGATTATCATGATTGTGATACTGATAACATTATTATGACTTATTCCAGAAATTGTCTGAGACAAATCTATGGGTCTAATTAGAGCAGCAAATCAAATATCATACCAAAAATAATGTTATTTGTATAAGAAAAGTTGCATTTAAACATGATTGACTTCAAGCAAAGTGCACAGCAAAACTAATAACTCCATTCAATTCACTTCAGCTATAGAGAGAGAGCAAACTGAGCCGTGTCCATTCAACAAGTATTTGAAAACCTTAGCTTGCACCTGAACAGTTGTTTAGATTTGCAGTGGCTATGATAACATGGGATAGGATCATGGAAAAAATGAAAGGCAGACACATCTAGTTTCAGTATCTTGATCAAACGACCTTCATGACAGGAGGTACAAATGTAGAAAGAAGTCTGAAAGCACTTGCTGAGCAGTGCAGTTCTAGTAACACAAAATAGTTCCCTGGAATTAGAATTCAGATTCTCTCTTAGCTGTCACTTTTGTGTTTTCCCACTCTCCTTTTCTAATACGTTATTCTTGAATATTTTTCATTTCTCAGGCATTTTAGCTCTTCTTTTAAGTGCTCTCTTTTTTTTTTCCCCTCAAAATCTTCAAGCAGCTTTTTTGTATATTCCATTTGGAGTGCAGTGTGAAATAGAAATCAAGATTGTAGGGGCTTTTACAGATACTTCAGTAAACATTAAATTGTGAATGAGTGATCCTGTGATTAAAACTGAAACTGGTTTTCATATTTAGAGTCCTTGGAGCAGGAGCACTAGCTGATCTCTACAATGTCTAAGAACTGGGTTCATCTTTTTGAACTCCCTTGGGTCTGCTAGTGGATGTGTGTGTTGTTCAGGGAGACAAACCTCCTTATTCTATGCTCTTACACACAGAATAGGTTCACATGCCACTTTCTGATCTTAAGTTTATGAGTTTGAGTTACCAACTGCTGTGTGTATATTCTTTTTAAAGACATTGTATCATACATGTCAGCTTCGGGAAAAGACAGGCTAGCATTGCCTCAAACTCTACTACACTTCAACCATCTGAAAGCCTTTGTCTGATGCCTGCCTCTAGTGTGTGTTGGAATGGACCTTCAAAGGTCATCTAGTTCAGCTCCTCTGCAATAAGCAAGAACATCTTCAACCAGATCAGGTTGCTCAGAGCACTGTTCAACCTGCCCTTGAATGTTTCCAGTGATGGGGCATCTATCACCTCTCTGGGCAACCTGTTCCAGTGTTTCACCACCCTCATTATAAGAAATTCCTTCTTTATAACTAGTCTGAATCTATCCTCTTTCAGTTTAAGGGCATTACTCTTTGTCCTATCACTACATGCCCTTGTAAACAGTCCCTTTCCAGCTTTCCTGTAGGCCCCTTTTAGGTACTGGAAGGCCACAATAAGGTCTCCCCAGAGCCTTCTCCTCTACAGGCTGAGCAACCCCGACTCTCTTAGCCTGTCTTCACAGGAGAGGTGCTCCGGCCGTCTGATGATCTTTGTGCCTGTCCTCTGCACCCACTCCAACAGTTCCATGTCTTTCCTGTACCAACCCCAGAGCCGGACGTGGTATTCCAGGTGGGGTCTCACCAGAGTGAAGTAGAGAGGCAAAATTACCTCTCTACTATACACCTCTCGTATCTTGGTGTATAGTGATATTTCCACATCCACAATGAAGATGAAGTATTTTTACTTGCTCTGAGTCAGTCATTCTAACTGTCAAGATAAGTTAATGACAACTCATACTTCAAGAAGGCTTAGAGTTCTTACTTTTCAACAGCAATTCTAAGAGGGTTAGCCATGTAGGGCAAAAAACTATATTGCTCTGCAACTCCACCTGAGAATTGCAAAGTCAAATTGTACAAGTGTGATGGTCTTTCTTTTTTGATAGACTTTATCCATGAATTGACTTTAAAAAATGGCAAAAAAAGTATCAGACCTTGGAAATGACTGATTTATGCTAAATCTTTGTCTTTCATGTGGTAATAAGATTGCTGTGTTGACTTTAGTATAAAGTGTTGGTTCACTGAGGTAGATGCATATTTTAAGAAGCTGGCAGTTACTTTGATTCAGACTTATGTGCTTCTCTGTTGTGGTTACTGCATGTCTTGGGCTGTTATGAAATAGTAAAAACAAGGTTCAGATTGATTAGACGTATTTTGAAGCCACTTAAAAATTACAGACTTCTAGTCTTTATATTGACAGACTGAGAGTTGTAGGTGAACTTAAATCAAGTTTCACTTAAAATTTACTTTTAAACTTCACTGATCAATTGTCATATCTGTGAAGTTAATTTTGGTTTGGAAACACATTGAACATTTCCTTATGTATATGTTGATGTGTTTTGTTTTTTTAAAGTTTGTGCAAGTTATAATAAATATCCACAGAAAACATTGGAAGGAACAAAGTTGCTTTAAAATAAAAATAGCCTATATACCTTTTTTCTCGTTCTTTGTTTACCAGTACTGTAGCTATTCCAAATACTTTAAATTTTGGCTCACCCTTTATTCTCCAAGCAGAGAAGATTTGAATAGCTTAATGCCTTGTTTTCCATCAAAAGACAAAAAAAAAGTTAATTACCTGTTAACTGGGCTAGAAAGAGGCCAGTGTATGTGTCCCAGCTGGTAGTTCACTCCTTGTTCATTTAAGAACTCCTGTCATTCTCCTCAGGAATACCTAATGTGTGTCACTTATTCCCACCACCCTCATCAGCTTTCTTTCATTTTAGTTGGTGCAGACAGGCAGAATAATTAAATAACATAAGCTGCAGTGCTAATAATACTATGCTGTTCAAGGTAAACTATTCCAGGAGTGACCATCTCGACTTTTTTCTGACTGTGCTTCTTTGCCTTAGGTACTTACCTAAAAATATTATGCTTTCAAGATACAAGTGTTGGCTAAGTACTTGTCATTTCATCTTTATATCTTTGTTAGATTTTTGAAAACTAATTAAAAAATAATGAAAACACTTCACATATTAAAAAAGTCCTGTTTAGTACCAGTTATAATTTGAAAATCTCATCAGAAGTTTCTGAGTTTAGAATCTTTGGTCTTCATCATGGCTCCTTTTCCTCCTGTTTTTACTCTCTTCTCTCTTCCCTTTTTCTCCCTTTTTTCTTTCATATTAGTTATAAAGGGAGAGCAATAAGGTGTTTGACCACTTTTAATCATAAAAGTGATTAAAACATTTTCATTATCATTTTTCATTATTTTAAAAATAAAAGCTTTTAAAAATAAAAAAAAGAAGAAAAAGAAAAGAAAAGAAAAAATGAAAAAATAAAAAAAAAAAAGACAACATCTGCCAGGTTTTGTTCTGGTATCTTTATGGTGCTGTCTGATATATGGAGTAGCTAGTGATGCTTGTTTGCTTTTTTAAAGAGAGAAAAAAGTGACTTGTGTAAATTTCTCAGGAGACTTGTGATCATTTGCTTTCCAATTTATTCCAAATGAGGAATATGCTAATTAAAACAATTGTAATATTGTTTCTGCAATTATTTGTTAATTATGATTGACTTAATGAACTACTTCTGCATACTCAGTTCTCCTGAGTGAGTTTGGTAGGTTAGACAATTTGCCAGAGCAGAATTTCTTTCATCAAAGAAAACACTGGAAGAATCAGTGTTATTTCAAAGCAAGTTGATCCTGAAAGATCCTGAACCTCCACAGATCTGTATAGCACCAACAGTGGGCTTGAGGCAATGCAAGGAATTGTTTTATCAGCAACATAATGTATACCAACGTTAATTTTTCTACAATTGTCAATGTAGTTGAAATATGCATGTTTTTTACAATCCCTTTGAATCATGAAATACTGAAACAATTCAATTTTGCTACATGACTTCTCAGCAGAAGTAGAAATATTAAAACAGTAATAACAGGGCATTGTCAGCAAATGAAAGACTGGAAATGATTATTTGATGACTTCGAAGTTTATTAAGAAAGAATTTGTATACTACAAATTGTCTTAAAAGTATCAATGAGAACCAAAGCATGTAACATGCTCACTGTAATGGACCAAGAAGGTGACTTTGTAAAAGAGTTTTTGAATGGGTCAAGATCAGAGGGCCTGAATTTTAGTAGATACAAGACAATGGTTTTGTAGGAATTTTTAGCTGGGCAGGTAGAGGTCACATTTTAGAAATACTCTGCAGGAAGATGTGTTGAGGCTTAAACACAGTGCAAATGTGTTAATCTATGGAAGTAAGAGACAACTTTGCACCCAAGTTACAGAATAAAGCATCTGAGAAAACAATAGTTCTGCTCTTTCCTACTATGTTTGTATGTCTGACTGATGAAGAACTTAGCCACTCTGTCAGTTTTAATAATTTTTATTTTCTTTGGGGGTAAGAAAGGGAAAGAAGAAGAGAGGTGGAGAGGGAGTGTGTGCAAGGAAGCTGCATCCAAGAGTTCAAACTTTTTTTTGATAGTGACTGAAAACAAGTATTCCAGAAGGGACAGTTTGAAGAAGGCCACACTCACCAAGATGAATACATATCTGCTGAGAGTGAGTCCCTTTCCAAAACAGGAACAGCAGAAAGAGATAATCTAAAAGCTCAAAGGAGAAATGTGAACATTAGCTTTTGACTTTGCCATCCAATACTGAGGAAGTGCTTGAAATCATTGTTTGGAAGACACTTCTGCTATGAAAAATACTGAGGTTTGGAAGTTTGTTGTCATGTGAAATGAAAGAGCCACCTTTCTAAATTTTCAGTGAGAAATACTGAGAGAGATGTAGCATGTTCTTTCACCTTACCCACACAAACCTTACAGTCAGGAACCGCATCATGAATGGAAAGAAGCATCTACTTCCTGACTGACCACAGCAATCAAATCTAGAAAAATGGGGGACTGTTATACCTAAAAGACAAATGGTGGCTCAGATACCTTTGTAGACAGTATCTGATATGAACAAAACTTTGGTGTGGAAAGTAGAAGAATGCATTGCTGTGAACAGAAATTCATTGTTTGTTGTTTTCAGAATAAAGAAAGTCCAGGTATCTCCTGTGGACATCCCCCTAGAGCAAGGTTCTAATGACCCAGTGGATTAGGAATGAAATGATAGGTCCAAGGAAGTCCAACAAATTATGACCTATCCAATGAAAAAAAAAAGCCATCTCTGTCATTTCTGTTCTCAGTTCTCCTGATCCTTGAAGGAGACAGGTTGAGCTTAGCAAATTGTTTCAAATGTAAGTCTTCTGTTGGTTCATTCTACAAAGATCTTGAAGGGATTCTTCTAAAGAAGAATAAAAAGTTTAGACAGTGGTGATCCCCTAATTGTTCCTCTTCATTCTTACAAACGTCCACTTCATAGTAGCCTGTCTGAATAGCGGTCGTGACTGTACAAAGTTTTTAGGAAATCTGTACTGCTTTTTTGACTCTCCTCAATCCCTGCCCTCTTAGATATACAGTCCTCCTTTAAAAATGCTATCGTTTAAAACTTTTGCATATTACAGTTCATACATATGGATTATTCCATGCAGTTTTGTCATGGCAAGTGAAATCTTCCTCAACTTCTTCTGATGTTTCCAATTGAAAATCGGAGTCCCTAGCTATAAGATTGGTAAACCAAGATAGAATTCACAACTCTGTCTGCAGGAGGTATATGTTCATATAGCAGCTCACCTGGTATTCACATGGGACTTCCCTGATGATGCAGATTCTGCCCGTCGGTGTACCTACAAAACAGGATCCCAGTGATCTGTTCTCTCCTCACCTGTTCCTCAAGTGAAATGCAAGCACCCTTGCTTAAATAGCAGAAATACATTCATAAGAGCAAGATCAGATCTGGTTTATCTGAGTTCTTAGTTCACAGGTAAACATAATTATTGATGTCTGTTCATCAGTCTGTTCATCTTTCCTCTTCCCTCGGAGGGAAACACAAATAAATTAGAGCAGAATGAAGGAATAATAACATTCTAGGCCTGTCTTGCTTGAGATATTTCTGGTTTAAGGACCTGATGAATTTTTTTATAACCTACATTGAAGCATTTATTTCCTCTAACACAATAGATAAGAACTTGTTATCTCTGAAACTAATTTGCTTTCTAAGTCCAAGTATCTAATTACATAGTAAGGAAGTTTCATGTACTTGTTAGAGATGCGCCAACAACTGGATGGAGCTCTCTGATGGGAAAGAGTTTTCCATTCTATTGCCTGTGGAGTCAAATCCAACTGGCGACTAGTTGTGAGTGGTGTTCCCCAGGGGTCGGTGTTGGGCCCATCCTCTTCAACATCTTTGTTGATGATTTGGATGAGGGAATTGAGTGCACCCTCAGTAAGTTTGCAGATGACACCAAGCTGGGGAGAAGTGTTGATCTGCCAGAGGTTAGGGTGGCTCTGCAGAGGGACCTGGACAGGTTGGATCACTGGGCAGAGGCCAGTGAGATGAGGTTCAATGTGGCAAAATGCCGGGTCCTGCACTTTGGTCACAACAACCCCAGGCAACACTATAGACTGCAAGCAGAGTGGCTGGAAAGCTGTGCAGAGGAAAAGGACCTGGGGGTGTTGGTTGACGCTCGCCTGGACATGAGCCGGCAGTGTGCCCAGATGGCCAAGAAGGCCGACGGCATCCTGGCTTGTATCAGGAATAGTGTAGCCAGCAGGAGCAGGGAGATGATCGTCCCCCTGTACTCAGCCCTGGTGAGGCCGCACCTCGAGTACTGTGTCCAGTTTTGGGCCCCTCACCACAAGAAGGACATCAAGGCCCTGGAGCATGTCCAGAGAAGGGCAACGAAACTGGTGAAGGGGCTGGAGCACAGGTCTTATGAGGAGCGGCTGAAGGAACTGGGCTTGTTTAGTCTGGAGAAGAGGAGGCTCAGGGGAGCCCTTATTGCCCTCTACAACTACCTGAAAGGAAGTTGTGGTGAGCTGGGGGTCGACCTCTTCTCACAGATAACAAGCGACAGGACAAAAGGGAACGGCTGCAGGTTGCACCAGAGGAGGTTCAGGTTGGAGATGAGGAGAAATTTCTTCTCAGAAAGGGTGATCGGGCATTGGAACAGGTTGCCCAGGGAGGTGGTGGAGTCACCGTCCCTGCGGGTGTTTGAAGAAAGTTTGGATGTGGTACTTAGGGACATGGTTTAGTGGGTAATAGGTGGTGGGGGGAGGGTCGGACTAGATGATCCTGGAGTTCTCTTCCAACCTTAATGACTCTATGATTCTGTTATTCCTGATATGCTGATCAGGCTGTTACCTGAGCAGAATCTGGGTTATTGATGATGGGCCTATAATGGGATGATTCCCACCAATATCAGTGTAGTTTCTGATTGCTTAGACTCCCATTCTGTTTTCCTGTTTACAGTTCCTAGACTCTTACATTATTTTATTTGTGTGTTTCTACTAGTCTGAAGTGTGTCTTTGAGATCTGTACTATCTTAAATCCTTTTAGCATGTTAAATTAATCCTCTTCATTAGACCATGGGAACATCTATTGTCATCATGCCCATTATTCCACCTATCTAAGAAAATTGTATTCTCAACAGGTGTAACATGTTTGAAAACCAGAACTATTTGGTGCCTTAGGGGGGTTTCCACCTGATCCATTTCAGAGAGGAGAGCTGACTTACATTGCAGAGAAGTATCATTTTTTCATGAATGGCAGAATTCTGTGGAAATGACTGAAGAAGTTACTAGCACCTCCTTGTCATCACACTTCTTTCATAGGTGACCACCCCCAGATCTGGCTTCAGCTGAAGGGTTTCTCTGAGTGCTATCTAATCCATTTCAAGCCAAATAAGCCAGGTGAACTCAACTGCTCTACCCAAATTGCCACAGCTGATTTGCCCTAAGCAGATCAGAGTCCACTCTTATAAACAGCTCTGGCAGTGAACCTGTTGACTGATAGCTTCTGGCTGAAGAGCAGCAGAGTGGATGGTAATGTTTTTGTTTCTTTTTTTGTTGCCACAGCTATTAACTAAATGAAACTGTTTTCTAACTTTCACATGACTGTAGAAGATAAATATTTCAGAATTTCTCTGTGTAGTACTGGTGTTGTGTCACTTTTCCACCAGTTATGTAAGCAGGGTTTTAATTGGATTAAACTGTGCTTCTCTGTATCAGCAAGTTGAACATGAGTCAACATTGTGCTCAGGCTGCCAGAAAGGCCAACCATATTCTGGGGTGCATCAAGCATGGCATTGCTAGCTGCTCTAGGGAGGTGATTGTCCCACTCCACACTGTACTGGTGTTTTGGTGCCACAGTACAAAAAGGACACAAAACTATTGGAGAGCATCCAAAGGAGGGCAACAAAAATGGTGAAGGATCTAGAGGGGAAGATGTATGAGGAGAGGCTGAATCCCTTGGTTTGTTCAGCCTGGAGAAGAGGTGACTGAGGAGAGACCTCATCATGGCCTACAGCTTCCTCATGAGGGGGAGCAGAGGGGCCGGCACTGATTTCCCTCTGGTGACCAGCGATGGAACTCAAGGGAACAGCATGGAGCTGCAACAGAGTAGGTGTAGGTTGGAGATGAGAAAAAGGTTCTTCACGGAGAGGGTGGTTGGGCACTGGAACAGGGTCCTCAGAGAGGTGGTCACAGCACCAAGCTTGGCTGAGTTCAAGAAGCATCTGGATGATGCTCACAATCATATGCTCTGTTTGGGCTGGTCCTGTGTGGAGCCAGGAGTTGGACTCGATGATCCTTATGGGTCCCTTCCTAGTTGGGATATTCTGTGATTCTATGAAACTGTAGTTCAGAAACATGGATGACAAACCCTCTGTTTCTAAGCAAAAGAACTGGTCTATATTTGGAAAGATTGAAGAAATATTTCTGTGGGATCTTGTGACCAGCAACTAGTTTGTGTTTCATGCAATTTTGCATGATCATGTAGTTTTATTCACATAAATATACAAAGCATTCAGAGAAGAGTATTGAAATAAACTTTTCTTACCTATATCTGCTCTCTTAAGACTAGGAAAAAGTTTCTGTAGAGTTTGGTAAAATCCATTAATCAAGATGTTCCTGCAAATAGCCTGAAAGAGGCTGGTTTGCAACTTCTTCCTCAGGCAGCTGCAGGTTAATAATTTATCTTCGCTATCTTTCAAGTAGTCCTTTTAGCTCCTTAGGTTCTTTTTGTTCTGCGATAGTAAGAGAGCTTAGTAAAGTGTCAGTTGTGATGGAGCCTGAAAGTTGATAATTGTCTTTCATGTTCATTCACTGCTGTTCTGTGTCTGAACTGTTGTAGTCTAATGCTTGTTTTTCTTATAACTAAATCTGAAACTGAACCAGTGTTTTTCTGCATCCTAGTAAGTTAATAAACCTACACATTTACTCTTCTAGCAGTCAGGGTCAATTCATAGCAGGTTAATTCCATGTTCCAAAAGAACATATGTTTACATAGAATCACTGAATGTTTTGGGTTGGAATGACCTCAAAGATCATCTAGTTCCAAACCTCCTGCCATGGGCAGGGACACCCTCCATTAGACCAGGTTGCCCAAAGCCCCATCCAGCCTGGCCTTAAATACTTCCAGGGATGTGGCCTCCACAATCTCTCTGGGCTCCCTGTTCCAGTGCCTCAACACCCTCACAGGGAAGAATTTCTTCCTAACATCTAATCTGAATCTCCCCTCTTTTATTTTAAACCCATTACCTCTTATCCTACCACTACACTCCCTGGGAGAGGGACTGTTTACATCTTTCCTGTAGGCCCCTTTAGGTGCTGAAAGGTCACAATTAGGTCTCCCTGGAGCCTTCTCTTCTTCAGGCTGAACAAACCCAACTCCTTCAGCCTGGAGAGGTGCTCCAGCCCCCTGATCAACTTCATGGCCCTCCTCTGGACTCGTTCCAGCAGCTCCATGTCTTTCCTGTACTGAGGACCCCAGAGCTGGATACAGTACTCCAGGTGGGGTCTCAAGAGCGGAGTAGAGGGGGAGAATCACCTCCCTTGACCTGCTGGCCACACTGTTTTTGATGCAGTCCAGGACACGGTTGGCTTTCTGGGCTGCTAGCGCTTGGTGCTGGCTGATGTTGAGCTTTTCATCAACCAGCACCTGCAAGTCCTTCTCCTCAGGGCTGCTCTCAATCCATTCTCTGCCCAGCCTGTAGTTGTGCTTGGGATTGCCCGGACCCACATGCAGGACCTTGGGCTTGGCCTTGTTGAACTTCATGCAGTTCGCAATGGCCCACCTCTCAAGCCTGTCAAGGTCCCTCTGGATGGCATCCCTTCCCTCCAGCATGTTGACCACACCACACAGCTTGATGTCATTGGCAAAGTTGTTGAGGGTGCACTAAATCCCACTGTCCATGTTGCCAGCAAAGACAGTAAACAGTGCTGGTCCCAGTACTGACCCCTGAGGAACATCACTTGTCACCGATGTCCACTTGGACATTGAGCTGTTGATCACAACTCTTTGAGTGTGACCATCCAGCCAGTTCCTTATCCACCGAGTGGTCCATCTGTTGAATCCATGTCTCTCCAATTTAGACACATGGACAGTGTCAAATGCTTTGCACAGGTCCAGGTAGATGACATCATCACACTTCCCTTGTCCAGCAATGCTGTAACCCCATCATCAAAGGCAACCAAATTTGTTAGGCACAATTTTCCCTCAGTGAAGCAATTTCAAAATGTCTTGAACTGATATCTGGGGTCAGCCCACCTTTCATGTTCTGTGCCACTCAGTTGATCTGGCTTCTTAATTTGATGGCTAGCTTGATAGAAGTATCCAACAATTATTACTTAAAATGCTGACAAGTTTGCAGTTCCTGTTTAAGGCGAGTGTATCTGAGTCATTTGGAGTGGGGTATATGCACAGAATTGCTTCAAGGAATTATTTATTCTACAGTAATGGATTCTTTGAGATGTATTGTCTACATGGGTACCACCATCAGTACTCCTTGTCTGCTACCATTTGACCTCTGAGAAACAATTCAAGTGCCTAAACTGAAATATCTAGACCAATTTGGACACTCCAGATACACTTCCTGGCCTCTGGCTACTTTCCCTGAAAGACCCAGGTTTCCAGGAAGTTCTGTGTCACGTCTGTAGGCCCTTGTAGTCACCTTGGATATCCTACTGTGTGTGAAATGGCCATATATGTCTATGCTGAGTCTTTCACTTTCCTCGCCCAGGATTTGTAACAAAAAAGATGTAGGGAATTTCAAGCTTGCTAGAAGACCATTGCTTTTAATGATTATTTTGAAAACAGTTACATGTCAGTAATGACATAAAATTTCAGTAAATGTTCCAGTAGATTTGAACAACTTGGGAGTTCTGGATGTAATCTTCCATGACTGCATGTATCTACATCTAGAACTGGACTGTAATTCTACAACCAGAGGCTTTTTCTAGACATTTTTAATGTTTATACACTCTCTGTCCTTACAGCTTTGTTTCTATTAGCAAACAGGAAATTTTGCAAAAATTGAGTAAAGCCATTTGGGATGGAGTGTGTGTCATTATTTTACATTATTTCTTATGAAATCACCTATTGCATTCTTGCTGGCTTTGAAACATATTAGAAGATGAAACAGAGCATAGATGAGATTGTATGTGCAATGAGGAGAGACAAACCACTTTGTATTGCATCTTAAGTATCCTAAAAATACTGTTCAGATCAGAAATATATTCTTTATCAAGGTTAGTAAAGACAGAAATATATGATCAGTGGAAATGCCGGAATGTGTATTTTCTGCCTTTGTCTCATGCTTGGGGAAACTGAATTGCTACTTAGGCAAATCCTTCCTTCCAAATACAAGTGTTGAAATTGTTGAGCAACATCTCCTTTTAGAAACAGCATTCTAAAAATCCTGCATTATTTTTCCAGTCTCTTTTTGCCTTGGCAATTAGTAAGTTTTGTTCCCAGTAGGTGGAGGACTTTGTCGTTCCTCCTTTGCATTTCATGTGTGAAATATCAGGAATGGAACAATTAACAAGGTTTCATTAGAGTCTTCAGCAAAGGGATATGGTTTCAAGAGCTCACCTGTCATATTCATATTGCTTTGCACTGATTTTGGTTATTAAGCATTACCAAATTGTCCTCTGCTATTACTCTTCCCTGCTGTACTACACTGTCAAATTAACATGTACTTTCTGAGCACAGCCACAGCCCACTCAACTGCTAGCTTTCTCCTGCAAGAAGAGATTACCAGAGAATTTCTCAATGCAACTGTATGTGATCTTTCTGTAAAATTACATTTTGACTCAATTTCCATTCATTTCTCAGGATTTCTCATGAAAGATTGTTTGAGTGTTACAAAGAAATACTGGTTGGTTTTTGGTTTTGGTTTTCTTTTTGCTGCATGGTAGAATTGAAATATTCTAGTCGAGTTTTAGCTTGAACACGTATGTTGAATTAGTCCTGTGTTTCACGTGGGGGATGTTGAACTTTATCTACCTGAAATGTTTAGCCTATAAGCATGTTAACATGGTAGTTTTCCGAAGGGTTCTTGTTTTGATGAGCAGGTACAAGGCAGATTCTCATGCTGTAAAAATGTGATGTTTCATGAGAAGCTGTCTGTCATTAAGATGTCTAGGAACCATGCCTTATATAGCCACATAGAAAGAAATCCTCATGGAAACGGCATTATGGAGGTGGCAGCTGCAGCTCTGTATTTTTGTCTAGGTTGAATTTTGCAGTTAAAGATTAACCCTTTATGTGATCTGTGTAAAAACTACATTTATGTCCCCTCAAACAGGGAATTTATGAGTATCAGAACAAATTTCTGAAAATATACAGGAGAGTTAATACATCCCTATAAGAGTTAAAATTAACTCTATTTTGCACGAGATTACACTCCTATTTCTGAAATTTTGGGAAAGAGCTATATTTGGATATTATAATGTGGTTAGAATTAGCAGTAATTGCCAACTAATATCCTTCCTTGCCGAAAGCTTTTTTCTTCATTAGAGGCTGACACATAATGCTGAGAGAACTCCATATGGAAGCATCTTTCCCCCAAAGTCTTTCTCATCTTTTGTGATTCCTGGTGGGTTGTTGTGAAACAGATGAGTAAAATGTGGACGGTGAAACTACCAAGAAGGTAGCAATAGTGAGGCAGTAAAATCCTTCAGTACACAGCCAAGTGCAGACAGTGATGTTAAGGGACTGTGAATTGGCAGTTATGAAGCAAGCACATAATCCACAGAGAGACTTTTACTGTGATTTTTAAGGGACTGTATGGCTTTGAGAAGCTGGTAATGTTGGAACCTGGGCACAGAGCCTGGAGACTGCCGACACCAACCTTGCAAAGCACCTTCTGGTGGTTTCTTCAGATTTAGGAGGAAGCAGAAGCAGCAATCTGGCTGGACACTGTTGCTCCTTTTCTGTGTTGTTACTGTTGACTGTAGAAGCCCACATTCTTCATTAGTTGCTTAGTAATTTTGTTGTTATATCTCCCACACAGGTCCTTGCTACCTTGCTATAACGTTTACTAGAGTGAGAAAACATTGCACTGGCTCGTCAGCAGCCAACATACTGCCATCAAAGAGCTGGAGCTTGGTCTGAGCACCATGTTTGCTGTGTGAAATAATGCCTTCCTGAATATTGCAACTTCAATTTTTAAATGCTATGAACTTTTGCTTTTAAACCTTTGCTTGCTGATCATCCCGTTTTATGATGCCACTTTGGCAATATAACAGATTTCACCACTACTGATGGTGTTCTGGTGTGTCCAGAGCAATCTTTACCATGCAAATTAAATTATTTCCTTACTTGTCATCATTCTATGAGGGGGTATTCTCCAAGTGTTACTCAGCTGTGACTGTTAAGTTCTATCAATCAACCGAGCGTGTGGAAAAGGGACTTGAGAACACATTTTTGGGCAGAAATCACATGTATGCAGAGTGTGCGCTAAAAACATGAATGAACAAAATGAAAACAGAACTTGAATAGATTAATAGTGCGGGTGTCACAATACAGTTGTTACCATAGCTGTATAACAAATTTCTAGTGGATTTTTATTTTACATTAGAAACTTGTGCCATGGCAACAGCAATGCCAGTTAAAGATGTAACTCTATCGTTATAATTTATCTATTACAGCTCTTTTCATTACTATTAGTAACAACTGTTATTCTCCTGAATGTACTTTAGTTTTGAACATGGAATCTCTTGAGACACAAATGTGAATAAGCTTTTTCCCAGCTTTACAGGAAGGCAAAATTCACAGTATTTATTATGCTCCTGATTTTCTTAATGTGCTCTGTAGTTTTGGAGTCAGATTCACAAAACAGATATGTGAGTTTGATGAAGCATCTGTAAATTATAACTCAAATACTGAAAGTGAGAAATGGTGTTCCACAGCGTTCTATATATGTACCACAAGCAACTGTGCTGGGGTGCAACAGTGTGTAAATAAATAGCTGACTGAAATGCAATCTGCTGCCTGAGTGCCAGTTTGATTCTATATAACCTGGTGATAATAGCAATGTGTATCTGTTGCTTTAAGATTATGGCGGAACTGAATTTATTTGTAGTTCCAAATGTAAAGGTTTTCCCTGCAACACAGATATGGCCGTATCACAGTGATTTTCAGAAGTAATTCACTCAGATGTGTAAGCTGTACATGCGCTTGTAATAACACTAAAGGTCTGTAGAAATGATATCTGTTTATGTTTTGGTATTTAGCATACTATTCACAAGTAAAAAGATAAAGTGGTAAGGAAAAAGCAGTACCTGGTGAGGAAGCAAGATCTCTTTCTCTTGGCTCTTTTTTTAAGATTAAAAAAATAAATGTTCTTGCAAAAAATAAAAAAAATAATATTTAAGAGACTAAAATAATACAACAAATCTGTATTAAAAGAGCATTAAATTTAGCAGTTATCAATGCAAAATTCAAGAGATTCAGAATATAATTGGATCATTAAAATGTTGATTGGAAGGGATGTCTGGAGGTCATGCAGTCCATCCTCCTGTTCGAAGCAGGACTGTCAGCATCAGATCAGAAATGAGTTTTCCTAGCCAGGTCTTGAAAACCTCCAAGGTTGGATATGCTACCCCTCTGGACAACCTGTTCTAGAGCTGCAGTGCAGACTGCAATGCTGCGTGCTTCTTAACCTTTATCATGATCACATACTTTTTTTTCCTGGCAACCCCAGTCTTTTTCATTGTCCGATACAAATCTGGTTTGCGTTGCTGAAAATCATGTGGTGAAGAAGGCATAGCTATGAGGTCTTTGATTCCTTTGTCATATAATTAACAAAGCTCTTAGTTAAAGCAAAAGGTATCAAAGAGAAGTTGGTAGAAAAGCTATTAATGAAGATAGTGTAGATATCAGTGAAATCCTTGCAATCCAGGTGTCTTTAAGTTTTTTCCAAATTTATTCTTCTTTCTTATTTTGTCCTGACAAAAACGTTTATCTCTTAACTAAGTTCAATAGACAACTGTTAGGACTCTTCTCTGGACCAGCAGAATAGAGTCCAGTTCTTGGTTAAGACATCTAAGTGTAGGTATCTGAACACAAACTGGATGCCCTCTCTCATTATGGCCATTGGCATTTACGGTTAACAGTGTACAGGGACAGATTCAGCTGACCGTCCTCAACGTACAGTGAGTGGTATTGCTCCCTGGGATCCATTGACTTTATCAACCTGATCTATGGCTATGGTGGGAGGTTAAAGACTTCTTATCTATGTAGATATGTAAAATGAGATGTCTGGAGCTGAATCCCAGCTACTGAGTTTTTCATATAAGCGAAAAACACCAAGGTCAAATATTATTTGCATCATGTATTTTTCATTTTAAGTTCACCTTCAAAATTGCAGACATAGAATTAATTCAGCAACTTTCAGAAATTAAAGAAAATAAGTATGTCCCATGTCCTCCTTTTACCCTGCTTTTTACCTCCAAACCAACTTTTCTGCCATTATTGATTCCTTAAGCTCTATCACGCCCCACATTCAATCTTTTGCTGTAACACCCCACATCTTTTTAGTTGAAAAATGTCTTAAGTGTATATTCCAGTCAGTTGTTTCTCAAGAAGAAAAGTAGATTTTCTTTGTTTGCACTCCTAATCTTGATTAGAATTTTTTCCTGATATTTTAACAAATGAGAAAATTTTACTGTTTAAAGCTGCTGACTGCTAAAAGAGCTGATGGTGTTTTGAAGTACACACCAAAATCTTCCTTCTGTCATTCGTTTAATCAAATATTGTGATACTATGAGATTTGTGGGGTTTTTATACAAGCAGATATTTTTGCAAATAGGAGGAAACTTCAGTCTCTCTGGAAATTGTGACATGATGCTATGTTTCATTCCTTCTGGCAGCTACTGCTGCGCAAACAGTCCTGCAGTTAGAGTCCACACACAACTTCTAGCAGGAACGAGATAAATGTATTTATCTTTAATGAAGTAGTTATAGACATGCAGCTGCTAGTGGGGACACAGTTATTCGGAGTAGAGTATGCAAAATTAATGCTCGTGGATAGAGTGATGTTAGACACACCAATGCTTTAAATGAGGCAGCACACCTACAACAAGGTCTTCTTTTATTTCCCTCCTAATCCTTACAGCAACAGGCATAAAAAGAGCTATAAATTTTTAATAATCCACTCTGAACTGTGTCAAAAAGTGCATTTTTTCTGTAATTCCTTTTTGTGTGTGTGCTAAATCGCATATAAAACTCATTTCAGAAAGACTTGATTTTCTGTTCTTTTTTTCCCAATGGTTACTATTACTCTGAATCTATTCTCAAAAGTTCCCAGAAATAAAAACATCACTCAGACCTATTCTTTAGAGACTGTCAGTAAAAAAGCATCATAGTGTAAATTCACCATTATTATAATGACTATAAAAAGAAAAATTACTAACAATACTCCTGACAATATTGGTTCTTCATGTGTTTTACTATCTATAAAGTAACTAGCTAATTCATCATACTAAAATGTATAATTTGTACACATTTCAACTCAATAACAGATTAAAAGAGACACCATCAAGTTGATGGAATAGCAATGACATATTTTAATTTATAAATTTGCTTTTTTCCTGGAATTTATGTGTAGCGCTCAGTGGTTTTGGCTATTTTTCAACCAGTCAGGATAAACTAGTCAAGTTTAAGGAGGAAATTGTTTTTTAAGAGACTAATAAATAGTATATTTTATTTCTGTATGTAAGAAAGAACCAAGCAGCATACAAACATCGTTTTGCGAAGAGTAAGGGTTTTGTTATTTGCAATATTTGATCACCCTGGTTTTTTACAAGATACTCTCTCATTGCAGAGCGTCTTTGCCAGGGAGAAACATCCACTGAAAGTGAGCTTCCCGTAGGACACCCCGCTGAGCAGTTTGCAGGTCTGCTTCATGGATCATCACCTGCATGTGACCCGCCTGATAATCCACTCCAGCTGTACAGCAAAGCAAACCCGTGCAGTGGTCCCCTAGAGAAAAGCATTTTGAGCAAGAGCACAGGAGAGCAGATACAGCTACGGAAAGAAAGCAACACTGATCCTCCTGTTAAGAAAAAAAAGCCACCAGTTGTAAACAGAACCATATTTCATACTAAAACTAAACCAGTAGAAAATCGTACACTGGTTGGCACGTCAACAAGGATAAGCGAACAATGGGTTATTACGACTGGAGGATTTGTGGAGCGAGCATGCACGCTTGGGAGAATACGATCTTTACCAAAGACTTTGCTTGAAATGCATTTGTACAAAAATGTTTCGAAATCTGATTCTAATCTTATCACTCATCCACCAAATGACAAAAAAGCAAGAAGCAACTGGAGTGAACCCACACCAAACCAACAGTGCTCCAAAGGAAATTCGGAGAGAACACCTTCCTTCACATCAGAATGGGAAGAAGTAAGTTTTGTTCATTTTTAAGTATAAGCAAATATATGATATTGTGAAAATGCTGTTATTGTTTTCAGTTTCAAAGATTAAATAAAAAGTGAATCTTCCACACTGCAAATCCTCAGAGAGGATGTCATAATGTAATGCATGGTAGTTTGGCAGCTGGCACAAGATCCAATGCATTATGTTCAAAATGCTGCACGCTTAATGAAGTCTGTTTCTGTAGTGAGTGAGGTTAACCAGAAGTAATTCTACAATTTGTTGCGACATTGAAATTATTTTCTACTAAAGCCTTCACCAGTGACGCCAATAAAATTGGTAATATTCTTTGTAGCTATGCCCATTATTTACATATGTGCTAATTATTGCCCACCAGCAAGAGACAAGGGAAAATGGTAGGAATGGAGAGTCTAAGATTTTTAGGTTGATTATGCATTCTACAAACCCTCCCTATATAACATATCCTCTAACTGGTATGTAGCCTGCATACAGAATGCTTAGCATATACCTAACTCTTGTGTGAAGTGGGAATACACTTATAGCTACAATGAATTTGGGACTATTAAAATAAACGTCCACACTGAGTTTGTAGTGCACGTGCTTGCTCATACGAAAGACTTTATTTTAGTTATAGAACTAGATTTAAAATAATTTTTAGACACCTTGTTTTAAATTTCCTTTTTTTCTCTCCAATTTCAAGAATGTAAATGATTCTTCATAGACACAAAAGTTCCCATCTTACAGAGGTAAATTAAGAGTGGGAAATGTTTAGATCTTTACAGCTATTACAGAGAAGCAAGCATTTCTCTTTACAATGACTGCTATGGGGAAATATATGTATCTCCAGAGTGCCATTTTATTTCAGAAAGAACCCAGAGCTTGTTTGTGTGATTGGTTATTTTTCTAGGAAAAGGTTTCTAGCCCATCTAAATGCCTGATTTGATAGGGCATCTGAAGGTAGTTTTTGTTGTAAAGGAGATACTTTCTCAGCGGAAAGGTTCTTAGGATTGGGTTTTGATTGTAATAACTTGAATACATTGTTATGAAATCCTGAAGCAAATCAGGTCCAAGTTTGCCTTTTAAGGACGAAGACAAGATTTGGTTGTTCTTGAGAGTAAGAAAAATGTAGTTCGTTGCTTTTTCTTTTAAAGTATGAATTCTAAATGTCCAGATTCTGACATCATTCCCAGATTTTCTCCTGTCATCAGTGACTAATGCACGGTTTTTAAAAAGGAGTTTTCTTAATACTCCTACTATTAAACTCAGTAAAATTTGATTCTCTGAGTCTCCCTTCTTGGACACCACCAGCCTTTTCATTCACTTTTTCTTTTGTCCTGCTTTTATGGAAAATAAAATAGGTGTAATAGTTTTGACATCGTAAGTTAATGTGATTTAGAAATGTGCAAATGAGTTTTGGGATCGGTGTAGTGCTGTTTCACAAATAATGTCATTCTGTGGTATGTGGGGACACATCTATGTTTCATACCTATTCAGTGGCCTTGGAGCAGATGGGAAAACGGGAGCTAGGAAATTCTCTGGAAATCTCAATGGAACAATTGCTTTAGTACTTTATAGCACACACACAAAAATATTACTTTCTTGTGCATTAATATTATTCCTTAAATAGACCTCTAGTGTTTCACAGTTCTTATCAAATGAAAGCCTATAAAATTAAAATTCATTCTGTCACATACTTTAATATATGCATTTTTTCCTTTGTATTTATATACTGAAATAAGACAAAGTAGTTTCAAAGAATGAGATATACCTAGATAACCAGAGTCATCAGTATGAAAGGAACTGTACTATAGAAAGAGAACCACTACTCACAAGCTTTAGCTTTTGCTAGCATACGGATGTTGCAAAATAAAAATTAAAGTGGAGGAATTAGTTCTCTACCTTTGATTTTTGCATTTTGCAGTCGTGATTTTTGTTTTCCTAATGAGAGTAATAATGCCATAAATGTGTGCATGAAAAAATAAAATTACAAAGATGGGGCCCATCAATTGTTTTCACTGTTTTCTTTTTTGTAGATTGATAAAATCATGAGTTCAATAGATGCTGGAATTAATACTGGACTGGGGGAGATGAATGATCACACTACAAGTAAGGAAAAACAACTAACTTGTTAAATTTTGACTTAACTGTCAATAGGGAAACTGTGGATAAGATATTGCTAAGTAACCCACTGTGTTGAAATCATTTGTAGGTATTTGAATAACCATGAACCAAATCAATGTTGTTTACTGTTAGAGATGCATTAGGCCCAGTATCCTGGAGCTGTTACTTTAAATAGCATATTGGAATCTAATGTTGTTTTGAAATCTTACCAGAAAAAATATTCCATTAATGTCTTCATACTGAATTCTTTCTACTAGGGGGTTATTTTCCAATCTTTTTCAGATGAGTTTTTGTTTGGAATACTGGGACCCTGAGCATATATAATCCAATAACTGCTGGCACTTTTAAAAGCATTATATTGTCTAATGCTGCTTTGAGCAAACATTTGGCACAGGGCTGAAAATGTTGCTGACAGCCAGTGACTGGTGTTAGCAATGATGGGAAAATTTGCAAACCTTCCATACCACAGTGAATTCTGAGAACTCTAAGTCATGACTAGCCTGTTGGTGTGTCAGCATAAACCTATGCAACTGTGCTGATAAGAATTTTATTATGTCTTCTTCCTAACTCATGGAAAGAAAACTGACTTGTGTGTCTGAATAATTTGTTCTTGAGGCAAAATTATGTTAACTCACCTGTACTGGTACATCCCTGCTAGCAATTGCATGCAATTACCTGAGTTTATGTATTGGGCAGGAGACTATGTACCCTAGTGCTTAAAATAAAAAAGAAAAAAAAGTATTTTAACAACCTTCCATTTTGTGGAGCATTATATCTGTACAGGACAAAACTTATCAATTAAATAGAGCTGACATGGCTATTTTAACAGTAGCTGGACAGTGAGAAGAGAATCTAGGAAAAAGAAAATAAATGATTTGAATACAAAATTTTCTGTCTGCAACTTGCAGTGTTGGAAGGGAAGAATTATTCATGGAGAAACTCTAGGTTAGGAGATAGTCAATAATTTCTGAAGATATTATAAGTAATTCAAGATTTGCTGCTTATTATTTTTTATCAGGGTAGTACACAGACACACAAATGCAAAATCAGGCATCCATGAAGAATTTGCATAGCAAGTTAGAGCTATGAAAAGGATGCATATGCAAATCTGCGTAACTTAGTGATGTATAAGTACTACTCCATCCCTTCCTATGACTGACCATGGCTTTTCTTTTTCTACCTTTTTCTTTTAATATCAGAAGATGTCTCACAACTCTTGTCATCAGCCATTTTGTGGCTCCTACTGCATTTCTTTCTGTTATAGGACTGGCTATATGCAGCTTAACATGTATGTTTCATACTTTTCATTCCTTTATGCCTTTTCTAGGTTCAGTCAAAAGCAATTTAGGCAGCAAAGCAAAGAGCACTATTATAATATCAAGACATTAAATACATTATATCAAATGTGTTATACTTCAAGTATAGTCTCACTTTTTATTAACAAAGTAATAGGGTTATCTAGCAGAGAATAATGAGTATTCGTTTCTCACTAGCAGCGGACTGGAGTAACCAATCAAGTGGAGTCTTATTACAGTGATATTTATATATTTAACAACAGATTTTACTTAAGATTTTGGCTTGTGTTAATTACCACTTATTAACCACCACAAGGCAATACACAGGTTTTTCTTACTGATAAGGCAACCTAAGAGATTTTTTGATAGGTCCTTGGCCCTAGTGAAAGTGTAGTTTTCAAGTTTTCTGCAGCAAATCAAGTTGGTTTTGTGTGTGCTGCTTCTATTTAAGCTCCTATAGCTTAGTGGTAAGAAGTCTCAGGTGGCCCTTTGTTCATCAGAGGTGCCTCACATAGCCCTTGTTTAATTACTTACAGAGGTGGTTATTGTCTGGATCCCTATGTGTTTTACTTATGGCTATATCTGCCCAAGTGTTGTAGTACTGAGGACCTAAATTCCACCTCAGAACTTCTTGTTCACCTTCTCTCTTCTCATTCCTGACTCTGTGCTAAGAGAAATGTAGCCAAATGTAAAGATCTGGCCTATGTTTAGGAATAAAAATCAAGTAGTATGGTGTCAGGTAATATCATACTTCTGTCCCGCTCTGGAGCCCTCAGCGCAGGAAAGACACAGACCTGTTGGAGCGAGTCCAGAGCAGGGGCACAACAATGATCAGAGGGCTGGAGCACCTCAGGTAGGAAGACAGGCTGAGAGAGTTGGGGTTGGTCAGCCTGAAGAGAAGGCTCCGAGGAGACCTTGTTGCAGCCTTCCAGTACCTAAAGGAACCTACAGGGAAAGGTGAGGACAAACTTTTAAGCAGGGCCTGTTGTGATAGGACAAGGTTTAATGGTTTTAAGCTAAAAGAGGGTAGATTTAAAGTAGATATAAGGAAGAAATTTTTTACGATGAGTGTGGTGAAACACTGGAACAGGTTGCCCAGAGAGGTGATGGATGCACCATCACTGGAAACATTCAAGACCAGGTTGGATGGAGCTCTGAGCAACCTGATCTATTTGAAGATGTCCCTGCTTACTGTAGGTGATTTGGACTAGGTGTCCTTTAAAGATCCCTTCCAACCAACACTATTCTATGATTCTAGATGTGTAAAAAGCACTATCTAGTAGAAATTAAAATAATGTATTTAATGTTCAGAATGTACAGGTCAAAGAGATTCCTCATAGTGTTGAACAGAAAGCATCTAGATTATTGAGCACTGTATTCAGGAAACTTCACTTTTCTTGTCTAATAACTTTGCAAACAATGAAATGTCTGATAATACTGACGAGCAAATGCAGCTTGATATGGAATCCTTCATTTTAGTTTTGCTTAGTCCTATACTTCATATTATACCTCAATGTTTTTATGAACTGTTAGTAAAAAAAAAATACATTAAATTCAAGCGCAAATATTCTTAATTTACGAGGTATGAAGAGCTTTTTATACTGCATAGTATCTCGTGCTCAGTGAAGCGTATTTGAGAAGAAATATGTCATATACTGATAATTCAAAAGCTATATATAAAATTAGACAATGATGACATCTTGTGATGAAATCTTTGAATGGATTTACAGGAACTTTGGCCTATATTTTCCTGCTGTTGAAGGCTGGAAAGACTTCTTTTAAATTTGCAGGGGAATCAATTAAGAAGCCATTAGAGGAGCAGTGAAAGGAGAGAATCAAAACTAGCTGAGTATAGTCATGATGACTTCATGCACAGCGTGCATTTGGAAATAAAAAATTAAAGCAGAGCTTTCAGTTTGGTACTGGAGGAGTAAACTGGAAACTACAGAGAGGAAAATGGCTACTGATGTCCTCTGAGGGCATATAGCATTCAGCATCCGAATAGCTTACCACTGAGATCAAAAGCAGGAGTGCTGACCAAGGAGTAAGATGTAATCTCAATGATAATTAGCAAAAATACCCACTACCACAAGGAGGACAAAACCTCCATTACCAAGAGGAAATAGAAAATGGTGCTGGCTAGCGGAGACACCTGCACCACCTGGCACTTACATTATGGCTGGCATGTTTCTACACAAGAGTCAAATTTACCAAGCTGAAAAGGATTCTACTGATCACTAGCATATGACAAAGAATATTAATGATACTACCAAGAATGAGCCTAAGCAAATCAAAAGTGTTTGTAAGGCTGTACAGCAATGGTTAAAGAGGTTGAAGATTCAAGAGAGATTATTGTCTCTCCTTTCACATCCAAGTCAAGCACACCCTAAATAACCAGATGGCTTCCTGTCTGAGAGAAGAGAACTTTAAGAACCATGTGGCAAGGACAAAAATCTTCATCTTAAATAATGCAAATTGGACATCGGTCTAAGCCCTGAGAAAGATAGGATTATTTAAAACAGTATTAAAGTGACTAGACAAAGAGTCATGGGTCAGTTTGCCGTAGCTGTTTGTATACTAATGGTAGAAGAAAGAGGAACAGATAAGAATTAACAGAAGAATTAATGAGGGAGAGACAAGAATTAGTTGCAGATTATGACAAAACTAGCATTGTAGAAAATTCATATATATTACACTAGTAGTCCAGTCATGTAGAGGGCATATTGGAACAGACTGCCCAGAGAAGGTGGTTGAATCACCGTCCCTGGAGACATTCAAAAAATGTGTAGACGTGGCACTCCAGGACATGGTCTAATAGGCATGGTGGTGTTAGGTTGACACTTGGACTTGATGATCTCAGAGGTCCTTTCCAACCTTAGTGATTCTATGATTCTATAAGGGAAGAAGAGAGGAAAAGTTGGCTTGTATTTCAAGAATATGATGGTTCCTTTGAGATCTCAAAACCAGGATTAGTTAGAGCTGTTAAATATCTGTTGTTATACAGGAAAGCAGAAAAGAACATGGTTGTTCTTTTGTACATGTCCAAAGCCATTGGACTTGATAGTAATAGGTGATTTTAGTTACCGGAGCACTTATTGGGAAAGAAATTACGTTGACAGGTGGCCCAGGGAAAAAAAAAAAAAAAAGTCTCAAGAAGGTAGATGTCAAAGTCAGAAAATTTATTTAAAAAAAGTCCCTAGAGTGTAAGTTAAAGAGAAATCTGTGGATTCTTCAACAAAACACTACTAACGACCATAGTACAAGCTTCACCAAAGTTAAAAAAAAGAGAAAGTGTAAAATACCAGCTTGGCTAAATTGTCATCTTTTCTTTCACGTTTGATATAATGAGAAAAAATTCTCTATTTACTAAGCATGGTAGAAAAACACACGTAGAGACAAGTCAAAAGTGCCAAAGCACTCAGTGAGGTGCAACTAGCAAGAGAAATAAAGATTTAATATAAAGTAATTATATTAGTACACTAATAGGGAGAAGAAGAACAAAGAAATCTTTGGCACCTAAGAGAGGTACTGCAGGAAAGGAAAAGCTGCTCATAGCGGTGCAGAGAAGGCAAAAACATACAATGACTTTTTATTACACGTTTACTGAAAAGGTCATCAGTGAGCATATGACATGCACAGCTAATCCTAGGGCTAGACCCTCAATTGTAGATAAGGAAAGTACAGGTTATATAGGTTAGGTATCTTGAAATTGATTTAATTAACTTCATTTTATGTTACATAACTGTCTGAAAAATTTAGACCTGTTAGTGGGTTTCTGTGAGAATTCTTGGAGGATGGATGAGGTACTAACAGACTAAAAGAGAATGATGTAGAATTTATCTAAGGAAGGAGGATGTGGGGAATTATTTTCAATTCATAGAAAAGTTGCTGAAGAGATAAACTACTTAAAGTAGCTAGAAAGTAGCAAAGAAATAAGTAAGAGACAACATGGATTTTTCCAAGAGCAAGCCTATTAAAGCAATCTAATTCCCTGCTAGGAGCAAATATCAGATTTTGTGGGTAAGGAAAGAGCAGTAGATGCCCAGTAGTTGGACTTGTTAAGGTTTTCACATTGTCTTATTTGTTTTTCTTGTACGCAAATTAAGGAAACATGGGTTTGATGAAAATAATGGTAGGTCAGACAGATTAATCTTATTCTTAATGTCTACATTCAGACTTCTGCAGTACAGACTGCACAGAGTATGTCTGAGTCACTAATACCGAGGTAGATAAGCAGACACTTCTTTGGTATCATTCATCATATCTAAATGTCTGAAGCATGGCAAATGGCACTAGAAGTATCTATAAAGGGAGCTAGAGGACCTCTTCAGATGCAGCTGTCTAAAACTAGCTGAAACTAATCTCCCTCTCTTCTCCTCTGGACAAAATTATAAAGGCAATATAGTGAAGCATCCAAATAGATTATTAGGGAGACTATAAACTCTCTGACATTCAGCAGCATCTTAAAGATTTCTGGATATTTGCCCAAATTAAAAAAAATAACGGTTGTGGTATAACTGACCTTGTCTTGAGACAGTTGTATGGATTAGGCTGCTGTTTTAAGTCACTTTGAGTCTATATTGTAATGCTTCATTGAGTACTGTGATAACCTGATTTAGATGGAACCTGTCTACAAGGTAAAGTTTAATAAATGGAGCAGCTGTCTTTTTTTTTTGGGTAGTAGATACTTACACTGATTAGTAACATACATTTTGCAAAGGATTTGGAAAAGATGATAAATATCAGCCATCTGTACTTCTCTTGTAAAAAGAAACACATCAATTTCATATTTTCTTTGCCTAATTATAAACAATTTTTTCTACAATAAAAAAGTCTCTCAAGGCACGCATATCAGTATTTCTGTGTTAGTTAGAGCCCAGTAGCTCTTCAGAGGTGTGTGATTCAGAGTTTACTTACACTTGCAAGTGACTTGAAAGGGAACAATAAAAAAATAATCTACTTCAGAGATAATTTTTTTAACATGGATAATGGGTATCATATCATCATCATCATGATTAAAGGAATAATTTTCAATTCAGGGCAATTAAAACAATGACAAGGAGAAAAATTGTTGAAGGTCATTCCATATCAAAATAATCTACAATCAGTTTAGGACTGAGCTGGGCTTCTGTCAAATATGTTCTAGCACATGGAAAATTATTTACAATTTTATAATTCTGCTAATCATGAATTTTTTTGGATGCTCTCCATAAATGCACTAACCAGTTGCTGTGTGCATACCTGTGTAGTCAGAATTTCTTTGGTCAGCTGAGCATGTAGCTATGCTCAAGCACTCTCATTTTTCTACCTAGGGGCATTCAGGATATAGTTTCCTGAATTATCCTTCAGTTTCTTGATCTACAGTTTTGGTTTCGAACGTAATATACTAACAAGCCTTTTTCATACAGTTGAAAAAAGCAAATTTCTCATTTCATTTAGGAAGTTCGGATTTTACAAAGTTTATTTGTTGCCCTTTTGTGAGAGCAGTGCCTTTCCCTATGCTTGGAGATAATCCTAGTATCACACTCAGTATCTAGGTCTAAATATCAATATCAAGGCTCCAAACTGCACACTGAGGCCACCTGAGTGAATGCCTTTCAAAGATTAATGCTGCTTGTTACTGGAAGAGGTGTATGCAACAGAATTATACTGTATTAAAAAATCACTTTCAAGGGAACTAGCAGATCTTCTGAAATATTTACTTTAGCAGATGTATTAACACGTCTACAACTTCAGAGACCCATGAGTTGTCTCCTCTAGCCCTAATTTGAAATCAGAAGGACTCTGGAATGCTGACAGCTGTGCCCTTGCGGGCTCCACATGAGTCATATCTCATTTGAAGTTAGCAGAGCTGCAGTGGGTCTTGCTGTATTCAGAATAAACCCCACAACTTCGGTTTACATGATTTTTTTTCCAATAGCAATACACAATTGCTTCTGGATGCGCCCACTACCCATCATGTAGTACATACTTAGTGCGAAAGATTAACAGCAGGTCACGGAGCAGTGCATTAGAGTACTTTCTCTGATCTCTCATATTGGGATGAAAGTTGTAGGAAGTCACCATACCAAAGTTATTTTCTTTGTTTATTTTGCCTTCTCTGCTGACATGACCAAGCCTGTTGTTATCAATGGCTCCTTTGCAGTGTGGGGAAAATTGCTAGAAATTTTGCTCTTCAGATTTGTGAGGGACATGAGTTTGAGCACAAAGGTTGGGAAAGTAAAGCAGACATGACTTCAGCAGACTAGGAAAAGATGAAATCAGGTGGGGCCACAGCCTGAAAAGTTGAGTGAGAGGAGTAAGAGTTCATGTTATGCCCATGTACAGCTGTAACACTTAATAGAAATTGTGCAGACCTTTGATTACCAGAAGCTACATGGTCAGTTTCCTCCCTTTCTTCTGTATGTTCCACTGACACTACTCAGACATGAAGCCTTCATCTTCCCTAGTATGGTTCTGCCTATAGAAGCTAAAATTTCACTCAGAAGTAGTCAAACTTTCTTTTAACAAATGAAGCCTTGTTAGGCTGGCCCATTTCTGTTTGCTGCCATATGGTTCCAGTTTTGGCAAAATGGTCTTCCTCCAAATCTGTTAGTATCCTCCCTCCTCCAAGGGCAGAAAACAGATAAAATACACATACTTAATTAAGGCAGAATTTTAATTAGATATGTGTAGGCACGTTGGCATAAGGCAGTTTTCACAGTGGTGAGTTATATTCTTGAAAGTATATACTTTAATTATAATTTAGTGTCTGTTTTGCAGCAGTTTCCCTTTTTAAATATCTATATGATTAAACTAAGCACTTTGATAAAGTGTATTTAATTCATAGATTTTAATAAAATGAGCCATGCACCCTCTCACAAAGTGGAAGACCTCTTAAGCTCACAGTTTTGAACCCACAGCTCTAATTTTGCGATAGCCAACTGCAACAACCAGACTGTAAATTAAGGATAACATCACTTCCCTCCCAACTCCCACCTACCCATTGAAGCTGATATGCTGCACAAAAAGACTGAAATATCCGTAGCATTATAAAGAGAAAAAAAAAAAAAAAGAAAAGGCTGAGGGAACCTGACTCTGTAGCTGATGGAAGAGGGGTCCAGTGAGAGGAGACATCTCCAGCAGCTGGTCCCTGCTCCCAGAGCTGTTTGATGCCTCCTCAATAGGAAATGCTTATGCAGTTTGTAATTTTTAAACTGCAAGTCTGTGAACTCTTTACCACCAATTACAGGACCTCGCTGTAAGGAACAAAGCCACACATTTGGGTTTGATTCTTCACTTCCCTTTGTATCTTTTTAACAACTGCAAAGTGAATGTGGAATTTTAAGTTGCAATGGCAGAACTGCTGGGGGGAATTCATGCAGCTGGAGTCAATACGAAATGTTATGGAAGGAGGAGGTGATTCTTGTTTCAGGCAAAACTGTTTACAGTCACTCAGGTTCTCTTATTACTGTCACTCCCTCTCAGTACCTGTCGTGGTTTAGACAGTTGTGGGGTTCTTTTGGTTTTTTGTGTTTTGAGGTTTTTTTGTGGGGTTTTTGTTAGTTTGGGTTTTTTTTTTTGATGTATTTTGGGGGGGGAGTTGTTTTGTTTTTAATAGAAACAGAGTTAATGAAAGAGTAAAAAACTTCGTATCCATACCAATGCTCATATAAAATACAGCAGGTTACACTCAGCCGATACAGGGGTGGCGAGCTGCACCCTCTCAGCAGTGAGTGCTGACGCCGCACACAGCGAGCAGCGCAGCTCCAGCCAGAACGC